>RCWM02000253.1:600000-832500 GCA_003667255.2 Euschistus heros | reverse complement strand
TATATACTTTTTAAGTCTGTGATTAGGTTGACTGAAAAACCAATCTAATAAGCTAATTTTAATCCTATGGAAAGAAAAAAAAGTTATATTTTTTGGTAATGTTTATGAAGTCTTGGAAAATATTAATAATTTATTTGAATGATCAAGAACAACCACTATTAGTAATGATATTCTATGATTAACTTCCCTTTATGGTTTACATGTAATTGATAGAAAATATATATATATATATATAATTGAGCCCGTGCATCCATGATAATTTTTAAGCCCACATTTTAAAATTTTATTGAAATTGAAATCATATTGCCACCATAGTTAATTCATTCAAAAATTGTAAAGAAATATATATATATATATATATATATATATATATATATATATATATATATATATATATATATATATATATATAACCCCTCCTGCCATATTACTTATAATCTTCATTTTCCTTTTTATCAAAGTTATACTTTTATTTATTACTTTCTCATTCCTTACTGATATATTCAAAATTTTTGTTTAATATCATACTGATCTATAATAGAGTTAGTTAAAATTTAATATTTTAAGGTCTAAGTAAACCTAGGCTGAATCCCAGAAGTGGTTATTAGGATCTTCTATATAACAACATTTACATATTTTTCTATTCTTTTAAAATATTGTAATAGCTAACACAATGAAATATATGTTATTATAACAAAAAGAAAGAAAAATAAAGAAAATACCTCTTAAATATTCAAACTATTCATCACTACCATTGCTACTTGATACTATACAACATAATAATTGTAAAACTATGTAAACAAACATTCTGTAACTTTTGATGCCTGATGTTCCAGAAGTATATTCATAACATAATATACAATTACCTAATATTTTCCATTCTTTCATATATTTGTATATCATAACCTATTATATCTGTTCATATTTAAAACTATGAATGTCGATTCACCTTATTAACATATGTATGTACATTTCATATCCCAGTAGAAATTAAATATTTTATTTCAATAGGTAATAAAATAACTGACAAAGAATTTCACTTTTATCTTTTTTATTCTAGCTAATATAACATAACAGAGAGCATGAGAGAGAAAAATGATGAAAAAGATAGAAATAATTTTTAAATTAGTAAAAAATTAAAATAATATAAGCCCTAAGTTTATAAAAATGGACAATATAATTCATGGTTTATTAATGTAGTGATCTATATATATTTTTTTTATTATAACAATGTTCCACATAATTAATTAGGGAGGGTCAATCAAAAAGAAGTTATTTTTTTACTCATTAATAAAAAAAAATATCATATAGTTTAAAATTAATTAAATACAGGTAATACTTAAATACTATTTGCAATGACATTCTATACAAGTACTTATCACTTTGTTCTAATTGCAAAAAAATATCAATGTTTTCTCTTTCTTAAATGATTATATTTGTAAATGAAACATGTTTAGCATGCATTATTAAAATTAATCCATTTTATTTAAAAATTTTTAGTGAATATCAATGTTTATTCAGTTTTGTTAAAATGACTATATTGTGTGTATGTCTATATATTTATCTGAAATTTTTTATATATATATATATATATATATAGACAGACACAAATATATATACATGAGCTAATAGGCTATGCTGTATGCTTTGGTTTTGGCCATTCAGACTCACTAAATTGGTAGTATTGTAGCCTGGGTAATAATTATGGAAGTTTGCTTTCTTATCTAAGCAGCTACTGAGCTAATTAGAGTGTTTTAGAAAACTCTACTCTAATAAATATTTAGAATAATATCGCCAGGGAATATAAAATAGAATCTAAATCTTGAATTGAATTGAATTTTAATAAAAAATCAATGCTTACATTACTACGATTTTGGTGGAAAGTAAATCAATTATATCTAGTATGGGAAAAAAAATATTGGTCCATGTGTTTGAATTTCATTTTAATTCCAACTTTAATTGATTTATATATATCAAAATTCCATTTCGTCGGCCTTTAGAAATTATTTCAACAACTATTTTATAATAATCAGGTGATAGGCCCCATGCTTAACAATATTTTATTTAAACACTATCTGCTTTATTACTTTTTTTTCTCTTTATTTATGTTTCGATCCCTTGCTCAAATGGAATCCTCTTTAGAATAAAATTTGGCACCCCAAAACTCCAGGCCAGTAAGCCCACAGACTCGTCCAGCAAATGCTTGCCAGCTCAGACACCAGGGCACTCATGTTCATCAGTGCCCTAAAATATTGTTAAACATAGGACCTATTACCCGATTATTATAAAATAGTTGTTGAAATATATATATATATTTATTTATGGTTAAAACTAGTTCCATTGCATCCTATCCTAAAAGTAAATGTTATGAATTATGTATCTCATTGTAGTGTAGACAATATTACTAAGAATGTGGTACTCACCAAGTAAATTTTGATATTGAATATGAAAAAATTAAAGCCATTAATTAATTCCAAATATATTATAGATAAGATTTTTTGTGATGATAAGATTTCCTTCCCCAAAATGTTTAAATTAAAGATTTTTCATCCTTAATTTCTACACCCATTTATCATTCATTCCACCATAATAAATATTAGCGAAGTCAGATAGAAACAAAACACAAGCATATTTTTTTTATGAGTATTTTTGCAGCGGCTAAGAATATTTTTTAGAAAATGGTATTAACAAATCATTTCAGATCTAATAAAAATTAATATGTTATCATTACTATATTAGTTTCTGATAAAGAAGAGACGTCAAAAATCTATTAACAATCTATCCCTTGAAAACCAGTATTTTCTTTCCTAATATTTAACATTTTTAGAAAACCTGCTGTATGGCATATTACATAAAAAAGTTTGATTCAATACTACAGAAATTAAATATTCCTGAAGAAAAAAAACAAAAAGAAGAATTTTTTGACTATTTTTTCTTGTTGAAACCCTATTCAGAAATTGGTCTATTGAAATTAATGAAACTATAAATGGCTTATGCAGATATTGACTATTACAAATTAAATCATCAGAAGCTCACCTAAAGTCATAAGATTGGTTTTGAAATTCTATTCTAGAAAAAGATAATTTATCTTTTTATTCCACATTTTTATAATACAATATACTGTTTTTCATGCAGTATTTATTTGTATTCAACTAGACAAAAAATGGTTGTCTTAAACAATCTGAGACTTTATGTATCTTATTTCTATACGGATTGTATTGATTTTTTTGCTGATTCAGCTAAAATGCTGTCTTGAGCAATTAATTCTATTCTTATCTGCTGCTTGTAGCTTTTTGTTGTCTTTTTTAATTCTGTCCATCTGGTTTTAGAATTCATATTTGACCTCAGGCCAACTGGTGTATTATTTGGTTTTATTGTGTTACATTCATTTATTTATAATGGAAATTGCTTATTTTCTATCTCAGTTTCTTTATGTCATCTTGTTTTCATCCAAAGAGTTGGTGTTTCAGAGTGGTTAGAACATTTTTGTAATGAAATAAAGGTCAAACATTAAATAACAGACTTGTTTAACTTGGGAGGCTTACATGTTAAAGATTTGTATACTACAATTACTATTTCTGAGTAAGAGAGGAAGTAAAGAATAAGTCATAGTAGTTAAAAGGAAGCAAGCACTCCAACCTTGTGGATTAACAGACAATGTATTAATATTAACAATGAAAACTTGATTAATTTTAAGTACTTTTCCCTTTTCAGAAATAAAAATAATCTTAAACTTTTAGATTTAGCTCTTGTAGATGGATCTTAATAAAATCCATTTACATATGTATTTTTCCACTATCATATCTTTTATGCATTACAAAGTACCTTATTATGGTGTATAAATAATATAGATGGTGACTACATTAGGATATAGTGTTAGCAGCAGTATTTACGTGTTTCACTCTACTTATTCATGTTTGCATTAAATACGTTAATATGATAAGGTTTAGTTTTTTTTAAGTTAAAAAAATAACCAAATTTTATTATTTATTAGTATAATATTTATATTTATAATGTTAATTTTGAAAGGTACTTATCTTATACTCCATTTATTTATTTTTTATGAAATTTTTATATTCTTATAAAATGAGTTTTATTTCAAGAAATTTTATGTAATATATTAGTTTTGAAATTATGTAAGTACATGAAGTTTATTAATGGTAGGCATGCATCTGTATTTTTCTGTTTTGAGACAAGGTTAATGTGTCTGTCTGTGAGCAGATGAAGTTGACATTGCAAGAAAAAAAAAAAAAAAAAAAAAAAAAAAAACAGTCTCCTTTTTCTACTAATTAAATATCTTATATTAATAGATAGGATTATTAAAAAGTTAATATATAATGGAACTAATTTTTGAAAAAGATTTGTTAGCTAAAAGCCTTTCTATTACACATAAAAATCAAATATTTTTTTTTCAAAATGTTCTCATCACATTTATTTTTAAAAAGTGTAAAATATTTCAGAAATAAATAAAGATATTATATTTTTACTACTGTCATTATTTTAATCATCTTTAAAAGAAGGATTGATAACCCCTATTTTGCTTCTCCTACCTCTCTCTTCTCTCTCTTTTTGAATAACGATGTTTATTCTTTTGCCCATGGCTAGAAAGATAGATTTTTTTTATGAAATAACAGTATTACCATTTTTGTACCTATCTACTTATATTCCATCACAATCTGTTTTGCTAAAAAAAAAAAAAAAAAAATAGATTTTCAATTGATTCAGAATATTCTATACTTATTCATCCAGTGATTGCATAGGCCCCAATCTGGATTTATAAAAAAATGTCTCTTTTTGGTTGATACATCTTGCCTACCAGCATAAATTATATAAGTTTTATGTAGTAATGGTATCTACTGAGTAGCTTAGGAAATTTGTTTTCATAGATTTCAAAAACGTTTTATTTTATTAAGTTCTAAAGAACTAATTACTGCAATAAGATCTGTTTAATAGTTTTCTAAGTATCTAAGCTATTAATAAACATAAAAAGTTGTGCTTTTTTAAGTACCATGAGCTGGTTAAAATTAAAAAAAAAAGAAGAAAAAATGTAATATCAACAAGCTATTTAATTAATTTCATAATGCATTGTAACCACTGTGTAAGTTCGGAAGTGAAATGAAAAATAAATAAAACCATAATAAATAAGAACAAAAAAGTCACTAACTGAAGTCTAATAGATACAAGTAATTTATTTTATACTGAAAATCAACTGGAAGAAGAAATAGAAAGAAGAACATTGATTTTCTTACGTATTAGTATGAATGTTTAAGCGACATTAATTTAAGAAATACTTGGTTAAGGTGGTTTTAAAAAGAAACTCCTTTTAGAATATATTTATCAACCAAACTATTGACGTTATGATCATGGAACATAGATAATACTTGTGTTCTTGATGAAGTTGTAAAATTTCTAAATTATTGAACTAAAATTAAGGTGTGCTGGAATTTAAATCCTTACTATTAATGATAACTAGGTCAATTAGTGCAAATATTAATCTTGGATGTATACAAGTTTAAGTCAAAGCTTTAAAAATATAAGGAAATAAGGAAAAAAAAGCAATAACTTTCCATTGATGGTCAACATAACAAGAATTGAGGCCACTCTGGGAAGGGGAGTTTTAGTGTTTCAGGAGATAACTAAAACAGAACAATTAAGTAATGCATGACAAATTCAGATGAGGGGAAGTTCAGGAGGCATCTGCCCTACCTTGAATAACTGTACTCCTATGACCGCAAACATGAACTCTAGGAGGCACGTTACCAGCACAATGTTTCCAATAGTTTTTACTGCGACTATCACACACTGCACTACATGCTAAACATTACATGATGGGTCAACATTAATCAAAGATACAATAAATTGTAAAAAAAAAAGTAAAGAAATATAATGATATTAGATTTAACATCGAACATTGATGAAATATTACAACTTGGTGTCAAAACATCATGCAACCGAAGAAAAAAATTAGAATGCTGAACCTCCTTACATTTGTTATCAGAATTTTGATCATTTAATAATACTTAAGCACATTTGCTGTTTTGCTCAAAAATTAAAATAATTTAGTACAATTAAAAAAATGTATAGTAAGAATATGAAATAGTTACGATAGAGTTTGGTAGAAATGAATGTTTTTTTTTTTCTATAATAATTTCATCAACATAAATATGCCATCTATTTTTAATTATTATGTAAATTGACAGTTCATAATTATAAACTAAATTAAACATATTGCAAATATAGCTAACATAAGGCTAATAAAATTAGTAAATTATTTTACTATTTTAATTACATAACATCTGTGATGTACTTTATTTCAAATTATACATCTAAATCATAAATTTGTAATTATAATGTAAAATAAGTCTTTTCCTCCATCTATTTTATAAGCTGGAGAAAATTGTATTGCTTGTTTTTAATTATTTTTTTATAATAATGAAATTAGGATTGAACTAATACAGTTTTTATGATTTGTTAATCAATTATGAACTGTGAAAAACTTGGAATATTTTTGTAAGTAAATATGATAACCATTAATATGAATAAGAATCTTTATAGTGACAATATAACTATAGAAGTCATAATACAATAATAAATATTAAATACAATTTTTTAAAACAGAAGCTCTGATTTTCTGCTTTCATGGTTCATATGACATGATACTATCAAATTATATGATTCTAATAAAGTATGGTAGTGATACACCTTCCATAGCCAATCATTGCAGTGAATGTTCTTATTGATAGCCCTGTACTGTACTCATAATATAGAGCAAGGAAAGAGACTACTCTCTGATGTAGAAACCAGTTTTCCATCAGCCCCTTGTGCTTACCCTGAAGAATTCCAACGATATTGGATCCATTGTAGGCACAAAATGAATTATTATCACCACATTTTGCTTCTTCTTTTTAATCTCACTCCCAAAGATCTTCTCATTGAAAGATAATGTGATCCACATTAAAATAAAAGAAGAGGAGGCAGTAGACAGGGTCAGAGAGGAATGGAATAAAATGCCGAAGGGGAAGTTTGGCATAGGCAAACTTCACATGAACTAAAAAGTAAGACACAAAAACATCTAAGTTGGTACTACAGAAAACCTGGAAGGGGCCTCTTAGTGTCACATTACTGCAATGACAGAGGTAGTCTTTTCGTAGGTAGAATTTTTTGTCCTTTCTACTGATATATATTCAAACACTTGAGTTCATTGACAGTAACAAATTAGTCTAGATCCACATATCACAATTTCTACTTAACAAACTAGGAGGTATGGACATTACTATTTCTGTCCAGTCAATGTAAGTTGCCTCTAATTGATCCTAACTGTAAGATAGTGTTTACTTATTATTTTTTTTAAAGGAGAAATAAGTTAAATTAAAAATAATACTGATTTTGGGTTTCACTATCTACATTGGTTTCATCAATATTCATGTAAATGTATTAGGCTACCAGGGTATATCAGGGTTTATTTGTAACTGTGACTGAACTGGACGCAAGTGCAATATGATGCCACACAAGAGAAATGTTCAGAACATCACAGTAAACCTTCATTTATCCAGTTTTGTAGTTTTAAAAAAATCACTTTTGTCCATTACTTGTTTTTATGTACCTTAAATAGATATTAAAATACTAACTTAATGTTTCACTAAGAATAGAATAGTTCACATGGTTGAAAAAACTATTTTTTTTATTGTGTGCAACTTTAGACCACACACAAAAAAAGCATTGTTTAATTCTATGATATTAAATATCCAAAATAACTATTTCCAATAACTTAAAAATAAAATTTAAACAAGATAGCTTTTCAAAAAGAATTGGAGATGAAAAATAATTGAGAAACTTTATTTAACTAATAATATGTTTAAATGCAAATAAGAAGGAAATTAAAATAGTGAATGAAATATCTAGGAATTTGGATCATTAAACTTAGATTATATTAAGTTCAATTACTTCCAATAATAGTGGAAACTGATTCACTTTGATTTAATCTTTTTAAAAATAAGTTGAGCAGTTTTTTAAAAATATCTTCCCTTTGGAATTTTCTTTAAAGGAGAAAAGGATATATTTGTAAAAGTTTGAATATTTAACATCAAAATATAAATATAATAGTATTAAATATTAGTTTTGGTCTGTTAGGCTTGTTTATGGTTATATAATAAATTCATTTAAAACTAAAGCTAACAATAAGTTATATTTAATCACAAGAAGCATTGGATATTTTATTAGCGTTTGCATAAATTACAACCATTTCTCTAAATCTCTAGTCATTTTGCCGATTGCCTCTAAGTCCATAGATGCCTCAGTATCATGTCTATTATATCAGTACTACCTTTATAAATAAATAATGACTCAGTTTTCTGGATGCATTTATCTTTTTCTCATTGTATTTTTTGGCTTTTTCTATTTTTTCACTCACGGTTTTCAAAAGCCATATAAAACAGCACTTTCACCCTGGGAAGTAATTCCTACAGAGCAGCTAGTCACCTCTTACATTTATGGCACGCCAAGGGTCAATTATTATATATCCTTTCCAGGTACAGATAGATCATCATTATGAGGTGCTTTATTTTTTTCAAACTTGCACATGGAATCCATAATTTCATATTTTATATTAAGGACTTTTTCTTTTATGGGCAGGCCATTATCACTTACACTTTAAACAAAAATAGATTTTGTTGATATAGTAACTTTGAGAAAAGAGTCCTGTATAAATATAGAGAATATAGACTGATTCTTCATTCTAAGGGATTTCTTAAAATTCATTTTATTTCAAAGCACAATGGCAGTTTAGTTGTAAAAGACTTGTTGCTTCTTTCAATATTCTAGATTTCATCCAGTTGTCTTAGATCTTCATTGTCTCTGTTTATTTTTTGTATTTATGCCTTCTTAGTCTTACAGCTGATTCTTGGCTCAAGTTTTTGATCTTTATTTAAAATTTCAGCAGATGATTTCCAGATTTTGTTTTGTGTAACTCCTCTATTGTTGTCTATTTAACTCCATATTTTTATTACATATTAGTACAAGTTCAAATTGTTTTTTAAACTGATCAATGAATTTTAATTTGTATACACTTTGAACATATTTGTTTCCCCTTTTCTCTCTTATTTTTATGGTGTTCTTAAAAAATACATGTAGGACAAGAATATATTGGGGGTATATAAGTAATAAATCTATATTATATTATATAAGTTATAAAAGCAATAAAAATAATATATAAGTAATAAAACCAAAATTTTGTGATAAAAAAAAAACAAAAAAAAAACTTTTAACAGATTGTGAATAAGTACTTTAATATCATTATTTACTTGGGATTTCATTGATATTAAATCAGACCTTACAACTAAGTACAGAAAAGAACATAAGTTAACAACCATGAAGTAATTGTTTTGCTGATAAGGCTTGGAGCAATATCAGTTGCCCTTTAATTATAAGATCCTAACGAGATGTGTGAATTTTAATTCAAATAACAACTAAGGACTAATTACTTTAGTAATTATTATTTGTTTATAGATTTAATTGGGATAAAAAATAATAAATGATAATGGCTTGATACAAGTCGAAGACAAAGATCAGTATATATGAAATAAAATAAAATAAAAGTTAAAAGTCTCATAAAGCTAAATTAAAGTACACCAATTAATTAATTTTACACCAGGGACATTAATTTTTTAAGTTTTAAAATAGTAGTAAATTTTAATAAAAAGTCATTAAGAAATAAAATGAAGACGTTTTTGAAGCTTTCATCCTTAAACTGATCTGCCACATGAACAAATTCACTTAACCACATTAAAACAACATTTATGATAAATAAATATGAAATAATGCTGACATGAAATGTATTTTTTAACTAAATAAATTTGTACACTGCTTTAAGGTACTATATAGCAGTATTGTTACTATTATAACAACTGTCATAATTATAATAATATTGAAAGTTGTATATTGTATATTGTATTGTTGTGTAGTTGTACGTTTACATTATGCTTGTCTCATAATCAAATAGGGAGAAAAAGAGAGTATAAAGAAATTCTTGTATCTTATTTCATCTCTGTAGCTATTTATTGGTAATATTGGGATTGATAGATAAGACACTGTTTTACCTTTAAAAAAAAAAAATATATATATAAAAAGTATTCTTTTGATTCCAAAATTTAATAAATATTATATTTTTATTAAATGTTGGGAAAAAATTATATGATTAAATACTAATGGTATTTATGAAGTTACAATCTCTGAATTTTCATAAGTAATAAATTTGTCTTATAGGCTTAAATTAGTTACAGTTCGACAATTCTGTCAAAATAAATCCTATTTTTTAATGTTTTGTCACCATCTCTAATAAGAATTTAATTTATATAGTAGCCGAATTCATTTGAGAATTTATTCATTTTAATTATTTATAGAATGTATGTTAAAGTATTTTAATGCTAATTATTTTGATTTGATCACTTTAAATTAGTTTTCATATTGGCTTCTATGATCACAGAAACAATGAAAATTAACCTTGATAGGTTAATGCTTCACAATTAAAAGACTAAATAAATATTTAAGTAAATAAAATACATAAATATAAACAAAGAAAATTGATTAATGTTGACCCATTATATAAAACATTTGATTTAGGAAAAAATAACCTTCTTTATTTAATTAATCACTTTCATATAAAACCTGGTAATATAATAATAATAATAGTATTAATAGAATAAAATGTTTCATTGTAACTCATATAACTGAGATAGTTCTTATACCACAAGTAAAATATTATACTTCAAAGTAAGAGTGTATCGATTGTCTTAATATATCAGTCAAAATAGAATTTATTTCTTACCTTCAAACCCTTGGCTCTATTGATTGCACGAAGAGGCCTTAAAACTCTGAGAACTCTTAGGATTTTTACTACTGATATTGCACCTGAGCTGTACAAATAAACTCAAAATAATATAATTTGTAATGACTTGTTAATCTAAATATTATATTATATTATTCAATTTAAAGTTTCACATAAGAAAAAATATGTATCATATCTTAAATTATTAGAAAAACACTACATTGCAAAGAATAAGTGTACTTATGCAAATAATTCATGCACAATATTAAATTTTCATTTTCTGTTAGTCTTACCTAAAAACCATAGAAACCAGTGAAACACAGACCACTAAAAGATCCAATAAATTAAAAGCTGAGCGGCAGAATGCGCCATCATGTAGCACAAATCCATAAGAAATCATCTTAAGACAAATTTCCACAGTGAAAACTGTTGTAAAAAAATAGTCAAAATAGCTTAGAACCTGTAAAAGAAAACAGACGTTATAAAAGATATTAACTCCAACAACTTAATTGGTATATTTTTGTTGATTTCTTAAGGTAGCTCTAAAATAATACTAGATAAAATAAGATATACAGATTTAAAAAAATTATAACTGAGATGTATTTTTTTTTTAATTTTTTTTTTTTTTTATTAACAATTTATTGAAATTTACAAATGTACAAAAATACATTAAGTAAATGTGTTAAAAACGCTTACAATAACATGGTAAAACTTGAAAGTAACTATTCATTAGTAGTACTTTAAAAAAAATCTACGCAAGAAGATCTCTAGGCCATCTTCTTTTCAGACGCCTCGGAGGATTATCGGGAATCAAGAGGGAAGAAAGTTGAGAAACTAGTGGATTTGAGTGGTTATGGAGCTTACTATGAAAGGATTGGTATCTGTTTTGGGCTAAATCAGCAACATATGGAACATTAAGATCTTTATGGATAAGTTTATTGGTGACAAAATAAGGAGCATTGAGGATTTTTTGAAGGATTTTGGATTGTAAGGAGTGGATACAGGATGAATTGGATGGTTTAGTAGAGCCCCAAAGCTCAACTCCGTAAGTCCATATTGGTCTAATCACGGTCATGTAAATGAGTCTTTTGTAATTAATTGGGAGTTTTGAACGTTTGTCCAGTAAATGTTGAAGCAGTCTGTAACGACGAGCTGTTTCTTGTCGTTTTAGTCTTGTATGTGGATTCCAAGTAAGACATTTGTCCAAGTGGAGTCCTAGGTAGCGGATCTGTTCAACTGGGATTAGTGGAATATCATTAAAGGATACTGTAGGACAGGAGGTCGTAGGTTTACGGCGAAGAGATGTATTTAAAATGTATATTAAACTACTATCATTATTAGTATTATTAATCCTCCAGAAATCAATTAATTAACATCAATGCAATTATTTTGGAACGGTTCAGAGACTGATTTCCATAAAGATAATAAAGGGATATAGTTCTAGGGAAAAGCATATGTATTAGTCAAAGAATAACAATTTCTAGGCTTGCCAATACATTTTATTCTCTATGCATCTTCTCAGAGTTTTATTTTATTTTATTATTTTTTATTTTTTTAAGGAAATCTCTTTAAATTTCTAAGACTTCAGGTTATCTTTTCTTGTCTTCCAAATTTTTCAATTTTGACTGCAAAAATCTCACCTATAAGAAATTTTCATTCCTTATAGATGGGTGAAGAATAATGTAAACATTAATTCTTTTTCCTTCTTTCAAATTTGAGTAAAACCTACCAAACCTGTCTTTTCCATCTCTGCAAATAATTTCTATCACATATTAAGGCCTGTAGTCATCCTCATAAACCATTTTAAATTATGTGCATTATTTTTTCAAATCAGCTTAGCCCTGTCCGTTTTTTGTTAGTGTAAATGTTTCTACAACCTTAGGCATTTGTGGCTTACTAAAATATATTAACTTATCAATGGCTGAGTAGAAGTGGGTTTCTAAATATCAGAATCTCTTAGCCAAAGAGGCATCATACAAGATCTGTTGTATGGATAATCTACAGAAGTAATAGAAAAGTAAATGAAGGATTGATATTAATTAAAAACTAATATTTGTAACAATTACCTTATTTCTGGGTGAGTTTGCTTCAATAGGATCTTCAGCAGCTAGCAGAGCTGATGACACCATAATGCACACAAGAATGACATTTCCAAAATGAGAATGATTACAAAACCAATGACAAAAAACTCGAAACCTGTACATAATAAATATAACAAAATTATATCAAACAAATTTTTAGTATTTAATGAAGTTAATGAACTATAAACAATTATAAGTTATAAATACATGTATATGTTATAAAGTATATATGTATATGTGTATATGTATATGTTATAATAAATACATGTATAAGTTATAAATACATATACATACATACATACATACATACATACATATATATATATATATATATATATATATATATATATATATATATATATATATATATATATATATATATATATATATATATATATATATATATATATATATGTATATATATTTATTTATCTATTTATTTTTTTAATTATATACATACTTGAACTACTGATCTTTTATCCAAAAAGACATAATTTCATAAATAATTCCAAATTCATATCAATATAAACAATAGCATTTTTTAAAACAACTCAGCCAACAGTAATATTAAATAGTCGTAAATGGTAATACTTCCAATATTTTTTTTTTTTTTTTTTTTTTTTTTTAATTGAACTTGAATTATATAAGTATTTTATTATAGAACTAGAATGATATGCATTACTTGAATGATTTATCCATTAAATTACCTTAATCTTAAATAGAGAGTGAACTGAAAGGAAAAATTAATTTATTTAAAATAAACAAAAATTTTAAATAACAAAAAACAATAATTCATTAACAATTTATAAAATAAATGTTTGCAGGATGCTTTTATAAACACAATATATAATGTACTGAGAGGAAGAGGTCTCTGTTTTCAAATTATTAATTAAACTTATTCCATAGTTATAAATTATGTACATTTAAGTTGAATAAACCCTAAAATAAGGTCTGAATAATTGTTTTTGTATCAATGAAATATACAAATTCTTGATTTTTTTTATATAAAGATTAAGTAGTTTTTGGTTAGAATCAATGAACATCCTTAATCAATTAAGCTTGTGTTACAACATAATCCATTTTCATAACTTAAGTAAATAGGACTGAAAGAAAAGCAATGTAAGAAAAAAGGTCAAAGTTATGAGACATAAAATTGTAACTAACTACAAAAAATGCTGTACAAGATTTAACATTGGAATTCATTCTAAACTTTAATTCCAATTGAAAATAGTTTATTGTAATGTAATGAATAATAAATTTAAACCTATATTTTCTTGTTAAAAATTGTATCATGAAAATGTATCAATGATTCAAATTATTTGGTCTTATAGTGACAAAAAAGTGAAAGAGAAATAGTTATACATTTGACAGTAAATGTTAAAAGTTTAAAGCAAAAAGATCAAATGATTATCATTATATATGGATGGAGAAGATGATCACGGATGCAGTCAAAGAGGAACACCACGTCCAAGTAGAAATACTTTAATATGTTGGCACACTTAGACGTGGTGTTCCTCTTTGTCTGCATCCCTCATCATCTTCTCCATTCATCATAACGTTCAACTATACTTTAATGATTATCATTATATAGTAGTTTTATTTTAAAGTGATTGTAAACTATAATGATTTTAGAGACCTTTCTTCCTCTGAGGTTTATTTTTATAAACTGAAATACACATATTTTACAATATCACAGTCAGCTAAGTAAGATTCATGCAACTAATACATTTATTATGAAACAAATTCAGTAATATATAGTAAATCATATTGAAAATAAATTATTATTCATATTTTGAATAGAAAACATGCAAAATATATATATATATAAAAAAAAAAAAAAAAAAACAACTAAATTCATGTTCAAATTATATTAAATAGAGTTATTTATTCTTTCTATTAAACAAATAGTCAAAAAGTGACAATAATTAAGATATTAGATAAATTAAATTACATCAACAGATTTCAAAGTCATTAATATAAATATTGTATTTACTTCATGAAACACACAAAAAAACAACAACAAATGCAGTAGACTCTTACTAATCAAAACTAAATAAAATTAAGGTGTTTCAGGTAAGTGAAAAATTCAAATTACAGAGTGCAGATAAAATAGCATTCAACGATTCAATGTGAAGGACAATTTAGAAATAAAAATTATAATAAAAAATAAATTATATGATTTACTTAAACATATCTTTAAGATTGTTAAATATAGTTCAAAAACTTGTTTTGTTTTTTTTAATTTTCATGAGACATATGTATATAGTCAAAAATTTTGTTTAGACCTATTATGAATGCTGAAAAGCTAATGAAATAAGTTTTTCAGGCCTTATTTCCAATAGCCTCGTCAGTGATTTTATCTAGTAACAGTAATCTAGTGATAAATTAAAAGATATGGGTTAGAGAAACGTATGTTTTTATTTAATTAAAATTTTATATAACAAAATATATATAAATAGAATTTTAATTAGGTTCTTTAGTTAACTCTTGGGCCAAAATTCAACAATGACATTTAGTATTCTCTCAAAAAGGTCTTTGCAATACATTACTTTTGGTAAATTCCTCTTTCTTCCAAAAAACTCTTTGCTCGTTTCCCTTCATTACATAACCCATACACTTTAAAAATATTCATCTTCGTTGCTTTATTAACCGCAATTACACTAACAGTAATATATTAAAATAAAATTAAACACACACACATATATATATATATATAATATTTTTATCAATGGAATCAAATTACATAGCAACTGTTAATTAATAACATCATAAAATCACTGGCGAGGCTATTGGAAACAAGTCCCATTTTTTTTTTTTTTTTTTTTTTTTTTTTCTTAAAACTTGTAACTCATAATAATATGTTTTTGAATAGCATAAACTACTCGTTAAAAAAAAAAAAAAAAAATATATATATATATATATATATATATATATATATATATATATATATATATATATATATATTTGTTGTTTAAATTATAGAACAGTTCACATTCGAGGTTCAGATTACTTAGAGTCTACTATATATGCATCATATCTATTAAAAAATAATGATAAAAAAATAAATTGAAATCTATGCAACTTAATTTACTTCAATACTTTTTATTTTAACTTTTTTAACTATGAAACATAATAAAAGAAAAAAAAAGAAATGAAACAGAGCTTTTTATTAAAAGTATTTGGTGTAAAAAAAACAACAGAAATGTAACCAGAACAGTATCTGAGACTCAGTTAAAAGAGAAAATATTAGTATTTTGACAAAAGGTTGCGGAACTCATGAATTTAATATAAAGTAATGAAATTGATAATCAGCACTATTGCTTAAAAGATTAAAAAAAAAGGGGGAAAATCTAAGAAAATTGTAGAAAAATATTAAAGACCACTTTTAATTTCAAAATTCTCAAACTATTTCTGAATCATTATTGTATATGGCATAATATTATGTAATAAGAAACCAAACAAATATCTTGAAATAATTGAACCAAAAAATATGGCTTGGAAATTGTTGTAAGTAGATTTCACTAAGAATATCAGATTAATCATATTTCTATATTATTCATTATAATTTGAAATATCGAGGAATTTATACATTTTTATAAAAAATTGTTTAAAATGTTTTTTCAAAGAAAATGTTTGACTGTTTAACCTTTACATATCTAATCATTGGCCTTAGTAACATGCTAGCATTAAGTGAAAAAAGAAGAGCAACAGGCACTTTAACAGCTTTTGAAAATATCTACTTTGATAAAAATAAAGATATACTAGCTATCTAATATTTTGTAAGATTCGAACAGAAATCTAGTGTTACTATGAAGGATACAAGTGAATTATTTTTCTACCTGAATTAATTTTTATTTTACCTTTAGAAATATATAGATTCAGAAAGAGGAAGTGCTTTTCATTCGAACTCTTTTTTTTTTTTTTTTTTTTTTTTTTTCCCATTTTGAAGTTCCTATAAATTAAATGGATAACTATACAAATAATTTTTTTTTTTTTTTTTTCAGTATTATAGACTTTTCAGTTTGAATTAGCTGCAAAGTTACAGTTCTTACTATTTTTTAAACGTAATTAATAAAAATAAAAATTATGATGAAAAGGAGCTAACAATGTTGGAATACAATTTTAATCACCGCTATTATTGAATATCAGTAATCAAAATTTAAATCATTAATATTTTTTGAGTTTTGAAAGATGCATTTGTTCAATAATCTTTTAAATAATTAAGTTAGTGTATAAGAGGTAAACTCATATTTCAATAATTGACTATTTTTTTTTTTTATATTTAATTGAAAGCAGAAATATTATTATTCAAATCTATTTGCAGGAACTGTATTTATCTGGAAGTTTCTGAAGAGAAAAAGGTATAGTAACACATAAATATTGGCTTCTCTTAAGCACTTAAGAAAACGAGTACGTTTAAAGATTCATTATAAAAATAAATCATTAAATTATAACAGTAGGTGTTTGGCGTTTGACTCATCACCTGTTTGTGCTAGAAAATAGAAAGAAGGAAGATGCATCAGGAATCGGCTGTTGCTTGGTAGCAATATTGAATTCTGATAGTCTTCTGGGCCTTGCTCTGATACCTTCTTCTTCATAGTCTAACATGCAAAAATAATAAAATATATAAAATAAAAACTACACATCAATGAAACCTCTACGTAAATATTACATTACATCAATTTAATACACATTGATAGAAAAACAATTTACCATGCAGAACATAACTGTCTACATTACTTTTAATAGCTTTTAAATAATCTTAAATTTTGAGGAAGCAATCCTACATTGTTAAGTATGTATTTTTCTACATACTAGTGATTCATACAGCTTAGTAAAAAAACAGTAAAACAAAGCATCACTATACAGTGGACTAACTTCATAAATTCATCCACATTTGACAGAAGGGCTTTTAAACGCACCTGTTAGTTTTTGATAATAAAAAGAATGCTGATTCAGGAGGGAGAGGCTTTTGTCGAATATTTTCAGATGAATTCGGGATCCCTTGAGTTACAGTTGGCTGATGACAAGTTCCAGCTTAGGAATTAATATTAACTTATCAAAGAGGAAATTATTTTATGGTCAAATATTAATTCTAGAACAGTGGGGCTCAAAAATTTGGCATTGTGGAATCTCAATTTCTGAGGATAAGTAATAGGTGTATGAAAAATACAAAACTACTTATTTAAATATAATCAGAAAATAAAACATTACGAAAAGTTTTAGATCTGCGATGAATCAGTTATTTTAATTTACTAATAGATAAAATTATGTGTTTAACAATTTTTTTATCACAAAAGTATTGTTTATAAAAGAGTTTTTGAAAATACTAAAAACAAGTAAGGTTTTTAAAATCATTAACTTTTTATTTATAGTGAGAGGATATTGTTGGCTTTATTTAAACTACGGAGAAAGTAGTCAAGGGTACGGTCAGAAGAATTGAAAAACATACCTTGATTGAAAAAAACCTTTGGAGAACCAACATTTTAACATCTTTCAGGGCTTTATCAGTGATATTATTCAGCAAAACAAGGCAGGCCAAAACATCAGCACTCCTATAAATGTTTTTTAACTAAAGTGCGTTTTTTAAATCTCCTGACTGCATTCCTGACTACCTTCATTATTTTTAACTTTTATAGTCTGTCAAAATTATTTAGACTAAATTGTTATTAATAGTGAAAATTATAAAACTAGGAAATAACCTTTTTAATTTAAATCTTAACATCCAATCATATGAATAAACATTTTTGTAAATTTAACAGTTTTTTGTTTGTGTCAGGAAGTAAAGAAACAAGAATATGTTCTAATGTTTAGAAAAAAAAAAATTGGATGTAAATAGTTCATATTTACTGTTTTGGAAAAAATTTTATTATATAACTGAAGATAGTATTAATACGTTTCCTAACAATAAAAGCCAAAATAACTAAAAAAATATATGTATAAAAAAAAAAAAAATCTTAAATAAAACTGAATAAATTGTTCATATTTATAGACATACCAGTATTAAAACAAATAATTGAGCTTTGATTTTCTATTATATTGTTCTGCATTAATCAATGCAGAAATCTAATTCATAATTTTCATAAATATAATATTTTAATTTTAGTCATGCAATAAATTGAACAAAATTATTTATGAATATATGTTTACTAACATTTCCTTGATAAAAAGTGAGATATATATATAATGAAGCTATCATGTTGCAAGCTAATTTATTTGATTCAATATCAATTGGAACAAAGAGTACCCACAATAGGTGATAAATTGAATAAGACATTGTCAAAACCATCTTAAGAAATTTGAAAATAAAAGAAAGAAACTTATTTTTTCTTATATTATGATCATACAATTCCTTCATTTGAGATTAAAATAAAATTAGGTCAACATAAAACATGAGACATAATAATTATTAGTGATTGTTGAGAAACTGTGGTGGCTACTGGTTGGATTTTGTCTATGAAGATAAACTTTTATTTTGCAGTTAATATTATTTATAAACAATAAAGTATATTATTTCAGTCTTTTATTCATTAGTCTATTATTTTAGTCTTTATTTTTATTTTTCTGTCAATAATATTTATAAAAGTAATCAGTTTTGAGCCATTGGGCAAACAACCGAGGGGTATACTGAGAATTAGATGGGAGGATTACATCAGAGCCCTTGGAGATTTGGGTTTTGAGGAAGTGGGTCAGGTCGGAGGGAGGTGTGTGGTCAACGATTGGTAGTGTCGGCATCAAACATTCGGTTTCGCTAAGCCTTTTATTTATTTAGTTAATATTATTTATACATATAGTAAATCACATGCTCTGCACTCTAGCTAGAATCAGTTTGTGATCCTTAAGACCACTCTCTCTTCAGGACCTATTTAAAATACATAGAATTAAATCTAATAGATAGCAACTAAAATTATTTGTTTATAAATTTGTAGTTGATATTTGTTGCATACAGAGGTGAAATTTGGAAATATAGAAATTTTACATTCAATTCAAATAAAATGTCCAGTCATTGTTAATAAATTAATAGTCATTTTAATTAATGTTATTAGATATTGGACATTTTATTTACAAAACATTTAATTAAAATAAGTTCAGACAGTGAGATGTAGGAAAAATAGAAATTAGCGTCATTGTATGCAGGTAAGATAGGAGGAAGGGTGAAGAGAATTGAAAGAGAAGGAAGAAACAAAACATGAATTTAATTCATCAGGAGAGACAGGTAAGTAGATGAAGATGTATGTGAATCACAAAGGGAAAGTTTACTGAGGAGGTGCCATTTCAATTAGGAATTAGGAGCAGAGGAAAGGGCTTTATGGAAATAACTGGATTCTGCTTGACGAATTGAGGCTTGTGTCAAGTTCTGGAAGTATCCAGAATGTTTGGTAGTCGTCAGTCATCCTCATGTATCCGAAGCGTCTACGTGCTGTGTCTCGATTTCTTTGGAGCTGTTTGATTTCTGCACTTATCCAAAGAGCAGGAGGACGACAAAATGAGAAGGATTTAAGAGGTGCATGGATGTTAAGGATATTTAAGAGGTTTGTGGTGAGGATGTTTACCATGGAGTCCATCGAGGAAGAGGAGTAAATTTCAGTCCAGTTCTGAGCTTCAAGGTCTGGAAGGATCTTTTCACAGGTTAGGGATTATATATTGCAGAAAGCAATTGTTTTCGGGAGGAATGAAAGTGCTTGATAATTGTATGATATTTGGATTAGATCATCAGAGGACAAGAAAGAAACAGGTAGCTGAGAAGAAGCGAGGAGGTTTTTTTCTGAATCAATAATGAACAAGTCAAGGCAAGTATCAGGTAAGGGAGAATGGAACTATTAAGAGATGTAGAGGAAAAAATAAGTTTTCAAGGAAATGTTTAACACGCGAGTCAGAAAAGAAATCAGAACTCAGATCCCCTGAAATAATGATACTGAAATAAAAAGGAACATAGTTGTATAGGGATGTTTCAAAAGAAGAGTCAAAAGGAGCATGAGGAGGGAGGTAAACTACCACATATAGGAGATGGTGAGTTTTCTAGGAACTTCCTACAGAAAGGAACTCGATTTAGGGTAGATCAGTAGGATTTGCATGGTCAAGGATTTGGGACCTGAGGCCATTATGGTCAAATAAATCTTTTCATTTATAACTATTTGTACTGTGTGTTGAAACAATGAAATTTATTGACAATTCCTCTGATTGGAAAAACTGGCATAAATTCATGAACTCAAAAAGCTTAGTGAAATTTTATAAAGGAAACACCTCTTTTTCATCTTTTTTTTGTATTTGTTTTTTTGTTTTGTTTTTTTTTTATGAAAAATTACATCCAATACAGCAAATTGGATTGGGGACTTTTTGAGATATCAAATTTTAAATAAGAGAATGTGCAATCAGTCACAGAGGGTAATTATTGAACAGGAGAGTGAATATGTGATTTAGTGGATAGAAAATATTTTTGTTTAAAAAGAACCTTTTTAATTATTCAGAATTTTCATTGATTAAGAATCAGTAATTAATTACCCACAGTGTCTAGCTAAAGCCCTTGGCTAGTGGAGATTAACACACTCATGGGTTCTTCAGTCAGTACAGAGCAAGTAAACAACAGAACAGTATCCTATACACAGCATTGATGTTGTTTCATACAGTAGATCACCTTCCCTGAGAAGACCCAGTGTTAGGGGATATAACATAACCAACAGTCACAAAGATAACAAGGCCTCCTTTACTGAGCAAATTACACGTAAAAGAGTAAATTTTATTCAAAACTTAACACTGACCTAGGAAATGATCAGCCTAAACAGTTGTGAGACAGCATTCATGAGAACATGCAGCTACATAGAATATTAAGATATTGACAAGAAAAAAAGAAGAAATTGTTGAAAAGATGGAGACATTTTGGGTTAACATTTTAGGAATAAGAAAGGGAGCAGAAGAAGCAATAACATCGTGGAGAAGAAGCAATTTTACCATGGTTTTGGAAAAAGAAGTGAAAAATAATTCTTTTTTCGTAAAACATAAAAAGTGAAAATAATCCTTTATCCAGAAAAAATAGTTTCTTTCTTTTCATTGTTATGAGCTTCCAAGAATCAGTTACATAAATAACAGGAGTGTGGAAAATTTTTTTTATAATATTGATCACTGTTAGTAATGGCATACTTAATTGAAATAAAATATCAAACACCTACATGGTATTAGTAACTCAAATCATATAAAGTACAGGCATTTTAAAGCTAACTATTAATGAATAATAATGTCATTATTGAAGAAAAATCTCTAATTCCTTACCCTGCTGATCATTTCCTTCATCATAATCCTCACTATCATCCAGTCTCACTTTTGTTCCTGACCCATCATCTCTCATTGATCTAAAGCAAATCAATTTTTAAATGAATCTCAATACTCTTAATGAAAGCAAACTCTATGTTTGAATTAATTGAATCATTTAAGGTAAGTTACATATCAAGCATTTTGCGAAATAGTGACTTTTTGGTAAACTAGATAACTAAAATGATCATATATTTTTATTTATATTATTTTACTAACTGTACACTTATTCTAGATTTGGATATCTGTAAACTATAATTTAAACAAATAATAGTTGTACTTCCTCTCAACGCTTACATCTCCGTTTCCTAGATCAAGTAAAATTTAACATATTTAATTTAAAATGAAAACTTGTTCCACTACATGAAGCCAAAATGGTTTCTGATTAATATCAACCACATTATTATTAGAAACCATATAGGTAATATTAATACTATATTAATGCAAAGAATTATGTCAAAGGCTATGAGAACAAATGCTTATTTTAAACATAGTAAAATTTAGGTGATTTTTACCCATCATTGGGTTCATCTCCTGAATTAGCTTCTTCGTCATCAATGACTTCATCTTCAAAACTCCCTTCCTGTTTTTCATCTTCCCAATTTTGGCCACCCAATGAAGGACTCTGTGATTTACGCTGCTTCTCAGCCTGAAAAGATTGATCATGAAATAAATCAAAAATATTCTTCATACCGTAATAAGTTTATTAAAATTTTAATAGATTCATAAAGTTTTAGATAGCAGCACCATGTAAAAGTTATTTTAGAGTTCTACAAAAACCATGTCAAAATAGTCTGTATATTTTTTATATTACATCTAATATTATATATTAGATGTGTACCAGATAGGAAATTTTAGGTAATTTCAGCTAAATTATTTTTTTTGTTTTTACTTTTCATTAATACATATATAATTAAATTTAGTATTAATTATTTTTATTCTTCCATTGGTGGTATGGATATGAAAGGTTCAGTCTAAACCAAAGTACTGTATCTACTAATAAATGAAAAAAAAACAAACAACTGTTTTGTACCTCTTCATCTTCTTCTTTTTCTATAGCAGTTAAAGATTCTGCATCTGCCAAATTGTCAACAGCAATGGCCAAGAAAACATTTAACAGAATGTCTATGTTCTTTTTAAGGATTATATTGACAGACCAATTCTTATATGATGATATGAATGTCAAGTTTACATTCAATGATATGTAAGTTTACATTTACTGAATAAAATTGCTAATAAACATTCACCACTCACAAGCATTATTTAGTCACAAATATATACCTTTTTGCCAACTTGGTGTAGTTATAAAATATACCGAGATGAAATGTGTAAATAATTAATTTTATGAGTAAATTAAACACACTGAAAACTATATCAAACATTACTCAAAATAAGTTTATAATATACAACATAATTGTTGAGTTTCAATTGTAAGTAGTTCAAGGATACAGTTACCACAGATGAAAAGTATAATAAAGTAAATGCAAGCCAAAATTCCAATAGATGAAACCCCACCATAGGCTTGAATTCCGTCATACATAACAGTATTCCAGTCCTCACCAGTCAAAATCTGTAAAAGAAATTAGAGAAAAAGTATTAATTGAAGTCATGGTTTACTATTAAATTATTTAATATTTGAAATAATTTAATTTGGTTTAATATTATTGCATTTTAAAATAATTACCTGAAACACAGTTAGTAGGCTTTGCCAAAAACTATCAAAATTGCTACGGGGCTTATCTTTGGTACTATCAAAATTAAATCTCCCTCCAAAAACCTGCATACCCAGTAATGCAAATATAACTATAAATAAGAACAATAATAGCAGTAGCGATGCAATTGATTGTATTGAATTCAATAAAGAAGCAACAAGGTTTGATAATGATCTCCAATACCTAAAAAAATTCAAAGTAAAAATCTTTATTAGTCTTGTTTGTGTGATATACAAGATACACAAGACAATAATAATATCAAATTAAAACATCAACGACCCAATCAAAATAATCCTTTTAAATATAGTTCAATAATGTTATACTGTTTTAAAAAATGGAAAAGTAACTTACTTTGTAACTTTAAAAACTCGTAAAAGCCGAACACAGCGCAAAACAGATACACCTAATGGAGGCATGATATCAGTTCTTGTCAATACCATTTCTCCAATACTTCCAACCACAACAAAACAATCAAATCTGTTAAACAATGATACAAAGTAACCCTGAAAATGAAAATAAATCAGTAATAAAACCATGTTAATGCATGTATATATCTTTACCCCAAATCTTTCCAATTTTATTTAATTAGTTATATTTGTGATGATTTCACATATTATAAAATGAAACTTGAACAACTAAAACTATTCTTCATATCACATCCCCCTCCCCAAGAGAATCATCTTTTCTGTAAAGAAGCAAAGGTTTATCATTTTTTTATTTTATTTTATTTATTTATTTTTTTTATTTTTATTTTTTGGATGGAGATAGCATACCTAGGTTTTTCTACAAACTCTGAACTGGTACTAATTCATAAAAATAATATCTTAATCTAAGTACAATCAACATAATATTTTAATTCTTTATTAATTTGTGGGGTACAGATATTGTATAATTTCCTAGTCTAGATTTATGCTGAGTTCCTTATTTATATTATTCATCAAGTCATATTGAATTGACTTAGAAAAAAATAAGTAGAAATAATTAAAAAAAGATGGATGAATGGCATAAAGCTTATGCACATTTCTATTTGAATTGGGAGTCATGATGTTTTCTTTTAGCACATTAATTTGGCATTCATGAATTTTTTTTTTTTTTTTTTTTTTTAATATAGATGAAATAGTCCTAGTTATAAGTTTAAAACAAACATGTTGCATACCTGAAATCCAAGACTGTACATTTTTAAAAACATTTCCATTGTAAACAGAGCTATGAAGAACATATTTGTTATTTCTGAAAAAAAAAAAAAACCTTATTATTATAAGATATTCAATCAGACTATTTACAAAACATCTGTGTTAATATATTGGATGTATGTAGATGACGTAGTGCTAATTTCAGACTGCTATAATGTATTACTACATTAAGTCAGAGAAATATTGGAAAGACTGGAAAACTTCTAGCTGAATTTAGAAAAATCAAAAGTAATGATTTAAAGTAAGAGTCACTCAAAAAGAGATAAATTGGTTGTACAATGGTAATTCAGTTGAAGTAGTTGAAATTTACAAATGTCAAATAGGTAAGGAGATATAATATAAATAATTATTTAACCTTTTGGAAATTCTGTTGGATTTACCTTGAAATCTATCTAACCATTCAGGCTGACGATAGTGTTCAGTTGCAAGAACGCCTGTATTGAGAAATACAAGTATGATAATTAACCAATAAAATGCCTGAGATTTTACAGCTTTCCGACATGCTTTACGCATGCGTCGATTGATTCTGAAACATTAAATAAAAATTATTTAAAAATTTTTTTTTTTTACTTTCATGGTTATATTTATCATAACAAAAAATAAAGATATAATTTACCTATCAAAATTTTTTTTCTTTTGCACAAACCAAGTATCTTGTTTTTCGCCATCATCACCTTCAAGTCTATCAGCAGATTCTGTTTCCCTGTTTTTATCTTATATTTGAAAATGAAAAACAAAATAATTAGTCAAAAGTCTCAAAAACCTTATAATTTTTAATAAATTACAGAAATCTTTATTTATTTAGCTTTAAAGAAATAAATTAAAAAAAAAAAAAAAGCTTTAGTAATAGAACTTTAAATGAATTAAATAATACAGTTTTCCTGAGGTGATGTTTTTAAAACTGGGCAAATAATGTAACACCGAATGAATCCTACATTAATTTGTTTGTGTGTTAATTTGGCTTAACGTCCTTATGTACTCCAATTAGGGCAAGAAGGATGAGTTATCCTGCAGGTTAACAACCTATTCTAACCAGGGTGGAAGGTCATGATTTATTCGTGCATAATAGTCCAGGAAAATAAGGCTCCAAAAGGCTGTTTTCAAGAAAAAACTGCGGAACTTTTATTCTCATCGGATCTTTATATTTTTTTGGAGTGCTGAATCCGAATCTGAAGTTTGCTACCACGGCAACCATCGGCTTCATATTCAAAATCGCAAAAAACCGCCAAAAAAAAACGTTATTTTTGTTTTTTTTATCTATAACACGATAACGAAGCTTTTTTTCGAAGAAAGTCTTCAAATATTAATTGTACCTGGAACTAGTACCTACATAATAAAAAAAAGAAATCCGAAATCGGACCATTTTTCGCGAAGTTACGTAATTGGGAAAAAATGGAGAAATTGGCCTACTTGCCGTCAGCCCCACAGCCCCGTGAAAACACGTTTGTCGTACTCTTTTGGCTATAACTCTCAAACTATTTGTCCGATACAACATTACTTTTTTTCATCTTAAAGCTGATTAAATTTACTATAAGAATCTTTAAATGAAGTTTTAATCAAACCCCGTAAAATGTACATGCCAGCCCGCTAATAAAAACGTACTGTTGTACAATCCAAGTGTTTTTTGGCACATTTGTCGCTCTAACTGCTCAAATAATTGTTCGATCCCAAATTCCTTTTTTTTATCGCAAAGCTGATTAAATTTGCTATCAGATGCTATATACGTAAATTATATTAAATCCTTTAAACCACCCAAGCTAGCACGCTAAATATGTATGTTTTGGCAAAATATGTAAACTATGACATGTTCAGTAGACTGGTGTGGGTAATTCATGGTGTTAATTATAAGTTACATATAAAAGTTATAATAGTAAATTTAACCAGCTTTATGATAAAAATATTAAATTTTGGATCGGACAAATGGTTTTGGAGTTATAGCGAATAATGTGCCAAAAAAAAATGTGTTTTACAAAAGTACGTGATTTTCAGCGCGACAGCTTTTGTATTTCAAGAATTTTGATACAACTTTCATATATAGCATCTAATTGTAAATTTAACCACCTTTCTGATAGAAAAAAAACATTTTGAATCGGACAAATACTTTCAGAGTTATAATGAAAAATGTGCCGATAACCATGGATTTAACAACAATACGGGTTTTTAGGCGTCTGGGATGCATATTTTAAGGGACTTGATTATAACTTCATATATACATTCCAATAGTAAATTTAACAAGCTTTTAGATGAAAAAAAGTAATTGTAGATCAGACAAATATTTTTGTAGTTATAATGAAAAATGTACTAAAAAAACTTGGATTTCACAAAAGTACGGATTTTTAGCGTACTAGTATGTGTTTTTGGCCCCTTAATCTCTTTAACTCTAAAAATATAGGTCCAATCCAAATTCTTTTATTCATATTAATGCTAGTTAAATTTATTATCAGATCCTTTTTTTTTTTTTTTTTTTTTTTTTTTTTTTTTTTTTTTTTTTTTTTTTTTTTTTTTTTTTTTTTTTTTTTTTTTTTTTTTTTATTTTTTTTTTTTTTTTTTTTTTTTTTTCCCATTTTTGTTTTTTCGTTATTATTTTTTTTGTAATTGTCATCATTTTTACGGGTGATTAGCCCGTACTTAGAGTGTTAGTTGTTAGTGATGTTATTATAATAAAATATATGTTATGTTATTATAATAAACATGAACTAAAGATCAGTTTTTATTCATTACTACCAACTCCTTGTACCAGCTGTACCTGACAGAGTGGGGTCAGATAATCTTCACTGACGTTCGGCGTGATCAAAAGTGATCAATTATACAGTCATTTCTATAGCAACTAGATTTGATTTTCGAGAGAAAGGGAGTCCTTGAAAAATACCAATAGGTGAGTTTATAAAATATTTTTAACATACATATTATCGTATTTATTATATACTACATTCCTGAAAACGGCCATTTATTTTACGGTACATTGTACGGAAATAATTTCATGAACGATTTTATACATAGGATCTGATAATAAATTTAACCAGCATTAATATGAATAAAAGAATTTAGATCGGACCTATATTTTTAGAGTTAAAGAGATTAAGGGGCCAAAAAACACATACTAGTACGCTAAAAATCCGTACTTTTGTGAAATCCAAGTTTTTTTAGTACATTTTTCATTATAACAACAAAAAAATATTTGTCTGATCTAAAATTACTTTTTTTTCATCTAAAAGCTTGTTAAATTTACTATTTGAATGTATATATGAAGTTTAATCAAGTCCCTTAAAATATGCATCCCAGACGCCTAAAAACCCGTATTGTTGTTAAATCCATGGTTATTGGCTCATTTTTCATTATAACTGCGAAAGTATTTATCCGATTCAAAATGTTTTTTTTTCTATCAGAAAGGTGGTTAAATTTACAATTAGATGCTATATATGAAAGTTGTATCAAAATTCTTGAAATACAAAAGCTGTCGCGCTGAAAATCACGTACTTTTGTAAAACACATTTTTTTTTTTGGCACATTATTCGCTATAACTCCAAAACCATTTGTACGATCCAAAATTTAATATTTTTATCATAAAGCTGGTTAAATTTACTATTATAACTTGTATATGTAACTTATAATTAACACCATGAATTACCCACACCAGTCTACTGAACATGTCATAGTTTACATATTTTGCCAAAACATACATATTTAGCGTGCTAGCTTGGGTGGTTTAAAGGATTTAATATAATTTACGTATATAGCATCTGATAGCAAATTTAATCAGCTTTGCGATAGAAAAAAGGAATTTGGGATCGAACAATTATTTGAGCAGTTAGAGCGACAAATGTGCCAAAAAACACTTGGATTGTACAACAGTACGTTTTTATTAGCGGGCTGGCATGTACATTTTACGGGGTTTGATTAAAACTTCATTTAAAGATTCTTATAGTAAATTTAATCAGCTTTAAGATGAAAAAAAGTAATGTTGTATCGGACAAATAGTTTGAGAGTTATAGCCAAAAGAGTACGACAAACGTGTTTTCACGGGGCTGTGGGGCTGACGGCAAGTAGGCCAATTTCTCCATTTTTTCCCAATTACGTAACTTCGCGAAAAATGGTCCGATTTCGGATTTCTTTTTTTTATTATGTAGGTACTAGTTCCAGGTACAATTAATATTTGAAGACTTTCTTCGAAAAAAGCTTCGTTATCGTGTTATAGATAAAAAAAAAAAAATAACGTTTTTTTTTGGCGGTTTTTTGCGATTTTGAATATGAAGCCGATGGTTGCCGTGGTAGCAAACTTCAGATTCGGATTCAGCACCCCAAAAAACATAAAGATCCGATGAGAATAAAAGTTCCGCAGTTTTTTTTCTTTCGGCAAACCCTCATTTTACTGGACTAAAATCTTAAAAAATAAATCAATTCAGGAAAATTGGAAATATAAAATCAATGAAATAATTTTGAAAAATCTTAAAGCAGGTTTACTTTGGCCTTATGGATTAACTTTGCACCAAGATGGTTTGAAAAGTATTTGTTATTTCAGTTAGTTTCAATTTTAGTAGAGAAATAAAAATTTTAAATATTAAGTTGGATCTTTTAGAACTTGAGAAATAAGTCAC
Source organism: Euschistus heros (assembly GCA_003667255.2). Lineage (NCBI taxonomy): Eukaryota > Metazoa > Arthropoda > Insecta > Hemiptera > Pentatomidae > Euschistus > Euschistus heros. The sequence continues at coordinate 802,791 of RCWM02000253.1, read as the reverse complement.
AACTCCATGCAAATGTTTAATATTCCCAAATCTCAACATTTGCTTTATGTTTTAGTGTTTTATAGATGTGCAGAAAATGCTTACTCTATAAGAACTCTAATAATAAAATCAGATCAGCCATTATTTCCATAGCTTTTAAATTTTAAGAGGGAGTTACTTTGCACCAAGATATTTGATTATTTTCCACTAGCATGGAAATAATAATAAATTATTTTATTTGAATAAAAATGGTTAAATCAAAATAAAATTATTAAATTCAACATTGTTAATGATGTTAACAAAATCATAAAATAATAATAATTATTAATTTTGTCAAACCAGGAATCTCTTTGACTTTATAATACTTTTTATTATTCTGAATATTTAATTTTTGTTTTAAAACTGTTCTTTTTTATTTTGATTATCATTCAATTAATTTATATAACCTGATTTTTGTTGATTCTTATGTGGAAAAAATATTTTTTTAAATCATTTTCTTAGACAGAGATATTAGTATTTAAATTTGTTTGATCCTGATGATAGAAAAAATTGTTCCTGAAACATGTTGAATTTAATTGTTCAATAATTAATACATAGAAAAAAATGCCAATTTAATATAAACCAATCTAATATTGTAATTAATTAACTAAACCTAATTTAATAATTAATAAGATTTATTAATTTTAATAATGTTAATTTTATTCCAATGATATATAAAATAATATTAAAGTGGTTAAATAAGATAATTCAAACATTTCTATATTTTTTCAATAATTTTTATGTTTTGACCTAAACTGAAATTGTCAAGGCATTGGTGCAAAGTAACTCTGTTTTATAGTATAAGATAATTTATTTTTCTTAATTGAAAAAATACAGTTTTAAATTTTTGTGTATTACAATATATTTTCTTACAGACCACTAATACTGTTCATGGATTCATGATTAGTTTAGATAGTTTCAAAAGTCAGGAAATTAATAATGTGGTATGTTATAGTTTTGAAAATAAAAGAAAGTACATGTATGTATATTATAGGAAAGGTTAAGTCAAGTGCTGAAAGTGGATGTTTGGGAGGACACCAGTTTGAGGAAGAATCGATTACATCAAGGGCTTTATGTTTTTTTGATAAGTTACAATTGAAATTCTTCTATAGTAATACATCTTCCTAATTAGTCACAATTTCTTTATCAGTTCTATAAAATGACAATGCATATAATGATAGTAAGAAAATATTACTGTTTTTATGGTTAGCATGATAAAATTATTATTTCAAAAGTAAAAAATAAAACAAACATATTAATATAAAAATGTGTAAATGTATGGAATATGCATTATTATCTTAAGAATGAGAAAGAAACAGAAAAAATAGATAAGATTTATCCTTTGAATCATTATGAAAACAATTCAAATTAACAATACAACTAATGATATATTAAGCTATAAATACTTTTGGATTCAGAATGTTTTCTGTCTTCTCCTTCAGGTTCAATATCTTCAGCTTGGGTGATCCAATCAAGATAACCTCTCAAGTCCTCCTCTAGTTGTTGTTTTTCTCTTAATTTATGAAAGTCTCCTCTTGCTTTAGCTTTTTCTCTTTCTTTAGAAAACTCTCTAGAGTAAAAATGTCATGATTTGCAAACAAATTATTTTCATTATTGTTAAAAAATAGTGAGAATATTATAAGACCCTCTGATTCAATTTTCTGACAACAATAATAAAACTCATATTTATTTAATATAAAATTATTCTGGCATTTTTTAAAAATTATTTCTTATATAAAAGTATAAATAATGATTTTTCGACATCAATCATTATAATAAATTTCTGTAATCCATACAAAGATCAAAATTAATTTTCAAGCACTGTGGAGCTTATGATATTCTACCTGTTATATAAAGATATGAGTGTGTTAATAAGTAAATTTGAAGAAAAAATAAAATTAATCATGAAGTAAATGTAAATGAACCAGAAACAAAATTAAATTATCTGTTTTGTCTAATTAATTTTTATTTGTTTAATATATTTCAACAAGTTTAGTCATAAAATACAGAAACAAATTTTTTTTTTAATAGTTAAAAAAATAAATGATTGTTCTTTGAGGCATGAAATTTATAAAAAAAAATAATGAATACATGACACAAATAGTAAGTAAAAACATACAAAGCATTCTTATTCAAATTTAATTAAATGTTTGATGAATTTAGTTATTCTAAGAAAGGTAATGTGAAATTGCATACCCGCTCAACACACCAAGAATTAGATTCATAACAAAAAAAGCACCAAGTATAACCATTGATATAAAATACATCCATTGCCAAGAATTGCCTAAGGAATCTTCAATCTGCAAAAAATCAAATAGCATTGATAAGAACACATAATCTAACAAATATGTATGAGAAGTTTTATAATTTACGAACATTATAAAGAACATCTGTCCAGCCTTCAAGAGTAATACATTGAAAAACAGTCAACATGGCTAATCCAAAGTTATCAAAATTAGTTATTCCAAAGTTGGGCCCATCCCAACCATCTTTACAAATCATATCTTTAGGACATTGGAAACCAGCATCTTCAGTATCACCACAAGGGTGAGGATCTTCCATTATTTCACCTGAAAACAAGGTCAAATAGATTTTTTAATAACATTTATCATAATTTACTATTGTTTAACTTACTATTGTTTAATTATGATTGGTTCATATTAAAGGTATACCATATGTATAATTATACTATATTAATCTGTGTAAGTATAACTGTATTCAAACTTATTATGTTTTTAGTTCTTCCCGATTGAGAGAATACATTAGAAAGGTGGTATGCATATAGGTATGGTTATGTATTGGAATCACAAAACTTATTTTCTTTCAAAGCTAACCTGCTTCATATAGAGCATTCAAAGTATTTTATGGTTGACATATAAACATATTTATAACATAAAATGAATAAGAAAAAAACATTGGTAACAGATAGGTGAGAATATGTTTTCCTAGTTAGAGGTTATGAGAATCAATTATTGCAAAAAATAAAAAATTTAGGTTTTTTTTTTTTTATTCTTTTAGGAAGTAGCTTGCTTTGAAAAGATATTTTATCCTTTTGTTTGCAGGATCCGGGTGGTTGCTTGGGCGAAGAAAAGTTGGCAGGCCAAATGTAAGATGAGAGGATTCGGTGACTTTGGACGCACGGACTCTGCTGGGAGTCCGGAACTGGAGAGCTGCTGCAGCTGAATGGATTGACTGGTGAAAGCTTTTGGAGGAGGCCCAGTCTCGGTGACGGGATGTAGAGCCACCGATGTATGTTTGCAGGATCAAGTAAAGACATAATAAATTTACTTTTTGTAATAAGTGTTTGTAACTAATACTAACCATGTTTGATGGATTTAAAATAAGATGAGGAGGTCTTAGGCTCTTGGAAGGTTGTCTTGCCATTTATAATAACAATAATAATTAACCATATAAATAGTGATGTGGAGCGGGAATATTCCCAGTGGGAGGGAACTTTTGAAATGGCAATTTTGTCGGGAATATTTCTTAGGCCAAGGAAGATTCCCAAAAATTCAGAATTCATGAAAATTTTTAAAGTTTAAATGTTTTAACATTTACTAACGACAAAGAACCTTAAAACTAGGTTAACTAAGTAAATTTATACATTTTAATCAAAGAATTATCTATCATTCCATGCATTAATTTCCGGTATAAACAATATCCTGGGAATATATAGAACCAAACTAAATGAATTTTGATTCCTAAACCATTATTAAAAACTGAAGCATTTAAAATCTAAGTATTTTTTAACAAGCAATTTCTTCTTGGAACTCATGTTCAAACATCCTAGGTCTAAAATATTCAAAAACTACCTATTTTTTATCAATTCCCTGTTTCTTTGTTTTTTCAGCTTTACAATTTGTAATTGTTGGGCCAATAATTATCAATATTGCCACACTGTTGAGTACATTAATGTTTTAATAAACAATAGGAGAAATAAAGCTTAATATAATATTTACTCAATTCTTTGATCTTTAAAACATTGAAAACAAAAAAAGGTGTTTATTCTTATTAACAAGGTGGTTAATAAAACCTAAACCAATAACCCAATATTTTTTAAAAATTTAAAATAGAAAGTAAAAATGCTCAAATAAAAAAAAGTATGTACAGTGGAACCCTGTTATATCAACCTGTTTGGGTCTTGGGGTGAGGTTGGTCCCATAAAAAGGTCAGATTAAACAGAGTCTGTCACACTGGTGAATTGTACTTACATATGTTCAGAGGAGAATGGAAAATAAAAATTAGAATACAATACCTCAATTTATTTAGTATAAATGAAACAGAAAAACATACATATGTATACAAAATATATATAATGAAAAAAAAAACCCCGCAAACTTTTACGATTGTGGAAGTTAAAATCAAACTATTTTTTTCAAACAACCAGGAGAGAACAGTGAATCATCTTTCTGGGAAAATATTTACAAATTACTTATCAGGAACACAAGGTTCCGTTCCCGAAACAATGGATCTTTATCATCTCAGAAATAATCGGTTTATGCGAGGGGAGATGTTTCAAAAGGTCGGATTATTGAGAGGGGTTCCAGCACAAAAAAGGGTCAGTTTAAGCGAGGAGTCGGTCGGGGGTCGATATAACGGAGTTCCACTGTAAATAAAAAAATCTAATTAAGTTGAACATAAACCATGCTTTAGCTCTAAGGGTACTTTAATTACAATGGGTAAATTTTTTCTTAGAAGACAAAAGAGGGAATATTTCCCCCCTCTTTCAACCCTTCATACTACCCCTTGAAAACTGCATCACTGCTTTGTGCAGTGCAGAACTTTGTGTTTACTGCTTGAGCTGGCAGAGAAATTAACATTTATTTCTTACAACTCGAAGCTCATGAATGCTTCACCTCCAAAAGAGGAGAAGAAAGAAACTTCTTTCTTCTTCTTTTCCTTCCTCCTCAGTGCCTCTCAGCGTGGAGGTGCCTCGATCCAAGAAATCCAACTGTCCCGGTCCCTCGCCAATGTCTTCATAGGATCCAACCTCTTTCCTCTTTTCTCTCCTATTTGAGCCATACTATCCAACCATGACATCCTTGGCCTGCCTCTTGGTCTTTTGCCAGTTGGTCTGGCTTCGAAGAACTTGCGTGGTCCGCGATTCATCCATTCGACATACATGTCCGAACCACTTTAGCTGCCTCTTCTCAATAATTTCTGTTAGTGCTTTTACCCCTAGATCCTCTCTTATTCTGCTATTCCTGACATGTTCCCTCCGTGTTCGGCCGGCAACTCTTCTTAGATATTTCATTTCTGACGCGGTGATTCTCCTCTTCAATCGGTCGAGAAGGACCCAGCTCTCACTTCCGTATAGTAGGGTGGGAAGGTAAATTGCATTAAAAATGTGCAGTTTTACCTTTTTGTCAACTTCACGTTTCCCAACAACAGTGTTGCAGATCTGGTAATATACGTTGTTCGCTTTTTTAATCCTATTGGATATTTCTTGTTGTATTTTGCCATTTCTACTAATAACTGTGCCTAGGTACGTATAGTCTTCTGCTGCTTCAAGGATTTCTCCTCTGCAAGTGATCTGCACATCTTCTGGTTCGCGTCCTATTTGCATGACTTTACTTTTGCTTGCATTTATAATCATGCCTTTCCTTTCCAGCTCTGCTTCCCATTCCAATACAGCTTGCTGAAGATTCTGGACGGAGTCCGCTATCAGCACTATATCATCGGCATAGAGAAGTGTCTGAGCAAGGACTGTTCTTAAGTTCCATTTCCCCACTATTGTGCGTGCCGTCCTTCGTTTACATATTTTTAAGACCTCGTCCATCAGAATAATAAAGAGAAGAGGGCTTAGACTATCTCCTTGTTTGACACCCCTCTTCATGTCGAAGCTTCCAGACTCCTTACCATTAATCCTGACTTTACCCTTTGAGCCATTATAGGAGGATTTAATGGCGTCTATAAGTTCTACAGGGACGTTCTTTGCCTTCAATGCTTTCCATATTTCGACTCTTGGTACTGAGTCAAAAGCGGCTTGCAAATCTAAAAAAGCCAAATATACATTTCTATCCCTATCCCAAGCCTTTTCTATGATGGTCCTTAGTGAGAATATTTGATCTTGGGTTTGTCTAAAAGGTCTGAATGCGGCTTGCTCTTCTTCGAGGTCCTTTTCTACTACGTCTCTGAGTCTCTTCTCGAGGATTGAAGTATATAATTTGTGAACAACCTGGGACAAGCATATAGGTCTGTAGTTGTTGCAGTCGCTTTGGCTTCCTTTCTTATGAATTGGGATAATGACATTGTATTCCCAGTCTTTCGGAATGCTCTTCTCGTCATATATTTTTTGGAATAAGCCCTGCAGTACTTTAATAACTTTATAGCCTCCATATTTTATAAGCTCCGGGAAAATTCCATCTCCTCCGGCTGATCTTCTTGTCTTGAGTTTCTCTACAGCCTGCATCACTTCATCTTCCCAGATGGTCCTGTCATAGTCCATGACTTTATCTGTTCTACTTCCCATTGTATTTTCTTGGCATTGAGGATCATCGAACATCTGTGCATAGTGCTGTTTCCACCTGTCCAGAATATCATTTTCCTTGGTCAGAACTTTTCCTGCACTATTTTTTACGTTCCTTATGGGGACAGTGACTAGGGGATCTAAACAAATTTTACATTCTCGTTATTTTTCTGATGTTTTAATTTAATCAATAATAATAACATATACGAGTGTTTGTGTTTAATTTTATCGCACAATTACTATATTGACCTGTTGATTAGAGCGATTTCGCTTTTGAAATTATAAATTCCCAGGAGTTTTATATAATTATAATTTTATTTTAATATATATTTCAGTTTTTGAGTTTGATTTAACCATATAATTACTGCTTTTACCAATTAATTTACAGTTTTTTTGAGATATTTTGCTAATTAATCATAAATTCCCAGGAATTTATGAATTTCGGGGATATATTTCCGGCAATATTCCCTGGGAATATTTGTTCAATTTTAAATTCCCGGGAATTTTACATCACCACATACAAATGACTAGAGTAATGGCAACTTTACTAAAGGGGGAAAGGTTAATAAAACCTTAATTGTATTACACTTACCAGTAATATTATTGTAGCATGTTTTATGTAGGTAGCCAGAAAACAACTCTAAACCTATTATTGCATATATTATTATCACAAACAGAACAAGAAGGGCAATATGGAGCAAAGGTACCATAGCCCTCAGTATAGAATTTAGAACGACTTGCAAACCTAAAAACAGAATAAATTTCATTAATCATATAAAAATACAGAACTGAATAGTCCAAAATAAGTATATCAATAAATTTTTGTATTTAAAGAAGGACAAAGACAAGATTCATGTAATAAAGAAGTTAACATAAAATTGAGTATGTTGTTCTACCACACAAAACTCAAAACTTTTTAAACTTTTTTAATAAATTATAAAAGATAATGAAACATTTTGCCTAAATGAACCTTTAATATTAATTATTATTATTATTTTTTTAAAATTACTTGAAGTCTCAAGTTTTTAAATATAATGTTATAATTTTAAGATAAAAGTATAGGTTGATTATTTAATTTATGAAAATTTGACAGAAGTGAATATCACTACCAAATTTTAGATCGGTCATAGAGATAATTTTTTTTAAATTTACAAACATTGAGATAAGTATGATTTTATTTTTAAATTTAGTACACATTTTTATGACCATTTGGGAAGTTGAGGTTGGAAAAATTTAATAATAGAGGAACCTTTTTGAAAATGAAATTATTGTGATTAAACTTCCTGAACAATATTTATCCTCCAGAAAAAAAGTGTAGCTTTTATGTAAAATTACATACCATTTTGATAGTTAAATTAAATAGAAAAATCTTATATTTCACTCAAAAATAGCAACTATTAACCAAACATCCTTAGAATACAGCATTCCTCTAATAAAACTCTTATTTGTGGGCTCAAATTTCATCTGTCATAACAATTGCTGGATAATCCTTAATAAACCATGATCTGGATAATTTATTTTTAAATTATAAATTACAACATTGTTGGCATATATCCCTATCATATTTTTTTATTTTTATTAAAATAACCTCCCTTTTTCCTTCAAAGACTTTTAAAACCACTTCTGACAAATTATGAGCCAAATCTTATTCGTCAATCTGATTTTAAAATGTACATGGGATTTGATTTCAAAATATTATGCACTATATATCATACATACACATTAAGAATATCAAAATGATTTCTATAGGTAAGCTCCTTTTGCTACTGATATCACAGCCGTTATAATGTATTTGCTAATACTATCATAATTTGTCTTACTAAATAGTGTAACATTATGCTATCTTAACCTTGAGATAGTTTCAACCTGGATTTCTTAAGAGAGTTCTATTATAAATATAAAGTCTCTAGTGCATTGTTTATATACAAATAATCCATTATATGCACTTAACTTCTTCACTTCTTCTATGTTTTCAATATCTTGGATACTTTAAATTTTTACTCAACATACCACATATTTATCTCCTAAGCAAACTGACACTTTACTAGAAGCACTTTCAACACTTTATCTTTAATATCTCAAGATATGTCAAGGCAAACATTTTTTTACTCCCATGTTTTCTAATTTTTTAAATATTTATTTAACATAAAAATGATGCTAACCCTACATTTTAAACAAAACTTTGTATACAACATCCAAAGTTGAAGACCTATCGACGAAAATGGACACTTTTAGAAAGACATTGTTAACAGTGACTTATAAATTCATGCATGCATTTGAAGAAAAAGTGGTTATTTTTTTTAAGTTAGTGACATAAACATTAGATAGCCATTTGTTGAATAATATTAATCTATAACACCATATGACCATCTCTAAACTCGTAATTCACCAGATATTATTTATAACATTGCAATAATTACAATCAAGTACGTTTATTTAACCCAATACTAAATGGAGCTTCTACCCACCATGTCATTGTACAGAAACTGTTATAAGTTAATAAATATCCACCTAATATTATTGATCTTCATCAGAACCTGAAAAATGATTAACGTTTTCTAAAATATGAATTATCATCTTCATTTCAAAATTTTCAACATGTTTCAAGCTTGTCTCTGGATAGATAATATTAAAAAATTATGTTTTTTATTTATTTTATTCTGTGGTTCACTTCAATATGTTAAATATTTGTAATTTTTAATTTTAATGCTAATTTTTATAGTAAAATAATGATACTCCTCATTTGATACTAATAATCTACTATTGAGAATCATAGCTGAGATTCATTTTGAAAATATTTTAATTATCACTGAGTGGCCAATTACACTGTGATATTGGAAAATATTTGAAAGGTTAAACTTAGATTAGCTTTACAATACAAACATATCCTCTATATATTTATTTGCTCAAATTTAACTTTAAAAATGGGTAATTCATTATTCAACAGTTGGAAATCACAGAGTATTTATAAAATGGAAAATAATTGTTTTGCTTTTATTGGGTCAGCTGCAAAAAGTTTCTTTCTTCATTTTCAGTTCTTGGTTTTAATTATTCCTTCATTCTTCACGTAAAACTTCTGTAATAGTTTTCTCCTGACCATTACCAGCTGATTTGGGTTGAATAACAGCAATACACATATTGTTAATGAATACTTAATTAAAAAGGATATAAAATATATGAATTTAAAGTAATACTTTCTTTTTTTCATTCTCTTTTGAAATTATTCACAACTATTTTTTAAAATCGTTTTCATGAAAACTGATAATGTGGAGAAAATTTTAAATTTAGTTAAAATTAATTTTTTTTTTTTTAATGGATACATTTTTCTTTTAACTGATATGAAATGTTAAGCGAATCTTTAAAAAAAAAAAAAAAAATGTATATATTTTCTGATGTTTTACCAATTTTTCTTAAAAAACGATGAAATCTATAATTCTGTATCCTAATACAATAATTAACTATATGCTTTATACTGTACCTTCAACACTGTTCTATAAAATACTAAAGCTAAGTAATTTCACTTATGCCAACATTTATCACTTCAATTTTTTTTAGAAATTAAGTAATTATCTAAAGCCACATATACACAAACACACTATTTATATTTTCCATACGTATTTTATATTATCCACACAAGGTTATAAGATTTATAAAATTAAATTATGATATTTTAATATAATAAAATCTAAAAGAAGAGTATATACTTGGAACACCAGAAACAAGCCTCAATGGCCGTAGAACTCGAAACGCTCTCAAAGCTTTAACATCAAATCCTTCATTGGTTATATTTTGTAATACCGTACTGATCATTCTGGAATATTAATAAAAGGAAATAATTATAGCATTGTTTCATTCGATATGATGATAATTAAAAAATACTAGATTAACGTCTTACCCGATAACTACTATTGTGAAATCAAGCAAATTCCAGCCATTTCTTAAATATGCTCCTGCGTGAGCTACAAATCCATAAGCTATAATTTTCATGATACATTCAGCAGTGAATATCACCAGAAAAATGTATTCAATTTTTTCCTAAAGCAATTCATAAAAATATATGTATATACATTTTTGAAATATAACAAAGCTTAAGAGACACTAGAAAACAACACATTGATAAAATCATAATTAGAAAAATATATTCTTGAATGTAAATCATTAAAGATAAATAGAAGTGAAAATAATTTCAGATTCTTAATCTACAGAAAATTATGACCAATCCAAAAATGAATGGGAAAAATTACCTGGGGAAGAATGATCCTTAGTGACTAATTTTACAGTTATTATATTTTAATTATGTTCCTAAAAGTTACCAATGAATTTAGCTGGATTTGGTATCCTTTTTATGAAAAAAAGTCATGCAACATTTAAAAAAAAAACAGGTAATTCAATGTGATTTAGTTTATATTCTTGAGACTAAAGGATATAGAATGTAGAATAAATTGTGAAATATCTTCAATATTGACCAAACACAGACCATTTAATATGATATTCTCTATTTTGGTAACTCTAAGGGTTTCGGAGAGAATGAAGTGAGTTGTGTTAAATTTACATCATTTAATTTTATTCTAACTGCCCTATTTGGAATATGGGCAATAGAAATATCAGAGATCAGGTGCCATAAATGATTGCTAGTAAAAAACTTGGTCTCTTGTAAATATATACATTCCTGTATTTGGAAAAGGAAGAGTAGACCAACCCTGACGATGATGGCTGTAAGACCTGGAGGAGGATCAGAGGGTTACAGGAGTCACAGGATGGAGAATGAAGGCAAGAGGCAGAGGAGTATAGAATAGAATTACAAAGGAAGCCAAGACCCACCCTTGGTTGTACAGCAACTCAGTAAGTATTATTTTCCCATTGATCAGGGTTTATTTACAATGAGCCAATACAAAAAAAAAAAAAAAAAAAAAAAAAAAAATATATAAAAAAAAACAAAACAAAAAATAATAATATATTTTATATTCAAGTGACGAGAGTTGAAAATTTCAGGCAAAACTGTTGTACAGCAGTCGTTATTTTTCATTATAAGTTAATATTAATATTTTTTTAATTGTATAGTATATAAATTATTTATTTTTTGTATTTGGTACAGTATTGAGCTGAAAAAACAAAATAATTAATTACACCCTTCTCACAAATATTTTTTTTTTATATATAAGTGATATAATTTTTTACATAAATAACAGAAGCTGGCATGAAAAATCTTACTTACCAAATATGCATTAGTGGTATTTGAATCACCAAATGGATAAGGAGTATACACTGCAAGTGCTACACAGTTAGCAAAAATGGTTAGAAGTATCAAATATTCAAATGGCCTAAATTATTTGTTATGGAAAACCTTATAAAAAAATTGAAATGGAGTTTTAAAATATTGATAAATTAATACATTTTTAAATAAATATTAATAAATAAAATGGTGCACTCAGATTTAGAATAATACATTTAAGGGTTTAAAAGACAAATCCTAAGAAAAAATATTTGGCAAAATAAAAGTTAAGTAGCCTCAATAAATGTTCAACCTAAATTAAAATTAAAAAAGAAAAGAAAAAGAGAACCCATACAGCTCTATTATTCGAGTCCCATGCTATATTCTAAAGTGTCATGTATATATATTTATGAATCTTCACAATTCTTCTCTGGACAGCACATTATTATTATTTATTTGTTTATTTTTAATTTGTACTGTTTATTCCTAATTTGTAATGTGTTTAACTGTACAAACTTAAATTAGACAAATGGAATTTTCAAATTCATAAACAACAATCAATTAGAACATATATTAGATTCACCATCCACAAAAACATATAAAACCATTGACAAAAAACCTTCCTATACTTATGATAGGAAATCAACTGTTTTGTGCACTAATTGGGCTAGCCAGTAAACTCGAAAATAAATATAATTTTCAGGATTTTATTATTATTATTATTTTATTCATTACAGGATTTGTGCAACTTTATGCTTTAGGAGTATTTCCGAGTTAATAGTTATGAATATTTAAAAAAAAAAAATTATTTAATGAGTAAATAAAACCAAATTTTGAACTTGCACCTAAAGTAAGAAGATATACATAAATTAAAGGAAAGTATAGGACGACCAACGGATGATTTTAGTCTATAAGACAACGTTGACACTTATTTCAAAGAATAAATGGAACAAAACCGGCCACCGGCCACGGGCTTAAACTTCAGTCTCTTTGGCAGTGGAAAGAGGTGGACAATGTAGATAAAAGAAGGGATATATCAGTGATGCACCCAAGTGGAATACCTTACCACTTTCTCTCAATGACTAACTAATTCAAGGAAAAGGACTGGAGGTTTCTCCCTACGTGTTATCGTCAATAAAGAAGCAGGGCCGCTGACAGGGGGGTGGGCAGGGGGACAAAATTCCCGTAGCCCTAGTTCTTTGGGGGCCCGTGCTAAGGTGACCACCGTGGGGAGAGGGTGGGGGTTTGGGTGCCTGCAATGCATTTGCCCCGGGGCCCGGTTTGGCTCTTGGCGGCCCTGTACAGAAGCATTGTTCACTTTTTCGGCAAAGTCACTGCGAACAGTTGCTAGCATATATATATATATATATATATATATATATATTTTTTTTTTTTTTTTAAAGTTTTTGTAATTGATAAAAATATATACATAATGCCAATGGTTCAAATCAGGTAAGAATTCATTACGTATCTCTAAGTAGACATGATACACCTATCCTAGATAGCTATGTGTAAACCCAATGTGTTACTTCGTTCAATTGATTAAATTTCTGAGGAGCATCCTGAAGGGATTGTCTGGTTTATGGTCGCAAAATGCAAACAATTTCACAAAATTAATTGTACATTTTTTCCCCCACTAAATTTAATATTTAAGTTTTTCTATCATTGTTTTATAAAATTAGTATTCAACAATGTGGTCGTGTTTGAAATAATATTGTGTTACTTCTGTTTCTAGCAAAGGATACTTCCATTCCACCACATCAATGCATAGCTTCCTGACTGGATTTTTGAGTGGAAGGCAGAAGAGAGCTCTTTGTGGCCTGTCAGGGGGTGGTTTGCCACCCCTCCTGATCGGCCGCTTCGGGGTAGGCTTACCGCCAGCACCCACATTATTGTTGTTATTGTTGACATTTATATTTATATTGGGAGTACTCATTACTTATTAACTTAAGTTTGTTTTCCATAAACCTTCCTTCTCTTCTACCTTTCTGCTTTTCTCTTGAAATAACTGAAACATTAATATTATTATTGAATTATATGACATTTTAATATTCAATTAGCAATTACTAAAAAAAAAAAATTGTGTTTTAGGTACCATATACGGTCCTTTTGCTGCTGATTACGAAACTAAGTATTGCTATCAATTTATTTTACCATAAGAAACATGTTATAACTAGTGAAGGGCCGTTCCGACTTTTACGGGAGATTTTACGTCCCGTTCCACTATTGGAACCAGTTCCAGTTTTCGTTCTGTTCCACATTTCGTTCCAGGTCAATTTGACTAACCTACTACCTACTTACAGTTTCGCTCCATACCTTGTGATTTCGGGCTGTTAATATACTTCTATTTTATAATTAAAAATTGTATAGGTAATATATAATATTAAGAAGATTTAAACTTATTAAAAAAATGTATACTTTTAAAATAGTTTTGTTCAATCAACAATATTTTTTTTTGTTAAAAAAAATTTAGTTATGTATAATGCACAATTGAGCTAGAATTCTTCAATTACATTGGTTCCGAGAAAAATAGGAGCAATCAACTCTTGTGTAGAGCTTTTGAACAAATAGTGAAATAATTATTTAATTACTTATGCAGTAAAACTTTGTGTGGTTCATTTCTCTGAATCCGAAAGAAGAAGCCGAGCTCTGTCGGTAGAATAGAAAATTTCAAAGAACGCGGTTTATTTTGAAAATTCCCATGCGTGGGGTGGTGGGGCGATGGAAGGGGGGGGGGGAGGGAATCAAGAGCAGCAGGGAGGAACTTGGAACTGTTTCCAGCTTTGAACCGGTTTGGAACAAAACGAGAGATCTTTTGGCGTTGGTTTTCGTTCCAACTTCGTTGGTGAAACGAAAAACTTGGGCTATTCGTGTCGTTCCAAACCGGTTCAAAGCTGGAACCATTTCCAAGTTCCGTTCCATCCAGAACGCCCCATCACTAGATATAACATGTCTTCCCCTTTTTAAGCCTAACCAGAAAAGTGTTAAAAGACAAGAAACTGTTCGTTGTTTCCGATACTCCAAAATTTACTATACAAGCGTTCAAAGCTCCCAATAAATTACAAAAGGCTTATTTATGGTACATGGCAGTAATTAGACCCATTTGGACATACGGAGTTGACCTTTGGGGCTCCACTAAACCTTCCAATTCTTCTCGTATTCAATTCTTTCAATCCAAAATCTTTCGTATAGTACTCAATGCTCATTATTTGTTACAAACATACTTATCCATAAAGATCTTAATGTTCCATATGTTGCTGATTTGGCTCAAAACCTATCCTTTCACAGCAACCTCCATACCCACTCGAATGCACTAACCTCCCAACTTGCCTCACACTCCATTCCCAATAATCCTCCGAGGCGTCCGAAAAGATGGCCAAGAGACCTTCTAATGTAGAACTATTGAAGTGCTACTAGTGAGTAGTTCTTTACAGGTTATTGACGTCATTGTAATCATTTCCTCACATTTACTTGTTGTATATAATGTATACAGTTGTAAATATCAATAAATAGTTAAATAATAATAATTAAAGATTACACTATATATCGGTAACCTCAAATATAGATATGTACTTAGATGTGTACCACTTGCAAATACCACCAGTACCAGTCTTACTAACTGTGCCCTACCCCTTACATTAAAAACTTTCCCTTATTTAAAACTATCGGGAATAGAAGTGGAATTAAGTTGAAAGAATAGTGGATTTGAGCGGTTATAAAGTTCGTGTTACAGTTAAAATTGTAAATAGACGATTTAAAGTTATTGAAGTAACTAAATAAAAAAAAATGGAGGGAATTTATAAGTTTTTATACCTTGTTGTACTTTTTCTCGTCATTGATATTACAGTCTTCAGGGATTCATGATCAACTCCTGTCAAAAAAAAAATATTAATTCAACAAATGAGGATCTATACACAATTAAGCATGCAATACAAAATTAGCTGAATGAAAATTCACACACAAAGAAATCTTCATGAATCTATTTCATATTATTTACCTGAAAATTTCGATTTTTGATGCTAAATAGGAGAAAGGGCTCATGGTTAAGACCGAAAACGATGATAGATCAATTCAGAGTTAGGCCCAGTAATCCTGCAATAAAAATTAATAACATTAGTTAATTTATAGCAATAAATGTAAGAAAAAAAATTGTATTTTTTTATAATGTAAAATTTTTTTAATTTGTTGTCACTTTTATAATTAGTATAAGAAAAAAAAATAGCGCATTTTGAAGAACTCTATAGTAGGTATATTTCGTCGATTGTGTGGCCCCACATTTAGAAATTTCACAAATTATAGGAACGATATAGAGTATATGACAAAATATATGGGATAAATAAATTATATTATATTTAATATATTCAATGACTAATACATATTTTGGTTACTTAGTATTGCATTAGTCATAATTGTTGTATAAAAAAGAAGAAACATTGTATGTAGAGTGGGGGAAATGAAAAAGTTTGCTGGAAGAAATTCCGAATCGTTCTGCTCTGTAGGAGCTCCACGCGGATCACGAAGTACCCCAATTAGGAAACGGAAATGAAAATATAAGGATTTTTAGTTTTTTTTTTCAAAAATTTGTTCGAGGAAGTAATTACACTATTCTGCATCAAAATACTCCCTTCAACAAAAATGTTTTATTATGTTTTGAGGTGACATTTTGAGAATTTTTTTATCATTGAAAGCTTTAACAAAAAAACAAACAAAAAAAAACCTATTTTATTTTGAAACTTTTATAATGTAGGCTTCGTTGCATAAATGAAATTGTGGAAGAATTTCTTTTATCATTTAAAGTCATGGGTTGTAACATGTTCTCAAAAATTAATTTTTTGCATTTTCTCAACAACCTCCAATCTATAAAAAATGGTGCTTGGTAGATTTAATTTGTACTACTGATTCGAATTCAGCACACTTTTAAATATAAAAGTCACAAAAAACGTCCATGGAAGTGAAAAAAAAATAAAAATAAAAATAATACACTATTTAAGGTTTTCAAAAACAACGTCTAATTTTTCAATAATGATGCTAGATTGAATTTTTTCGCTTTCAGATTCGAATTCAGCACACATAAAAATATTAAAATCAGGAAAAATTTCTCAAGGGAGCTATTTTTTTTTACAGAACTGTATTATTTATAACGACATTCCTTTTTATTTCTTACATTGATAGGCATGTTTCGCAAGTATTTCTCAAACTCTGTTGCCATAGATCTTCAAAGACCCGATATTTATTGTTTCAAAATCCAATCGAATTACTGAATACTTTCTTTTTGAGCGTTTTTGTCGCAAATTCGATGAAATGGGAACTTATCGAAATGGGGATTCCTTCTTAGGACTTTTTAAAGAAATAGAAATGACTTAAATTCAGAATGACTCGGTCATAATAAATCCAGATGGTCTAAAAAAAAGAATCCGTATCAAGAATCGAAGACAACGATTCCTTGGAACGGTTCGATACCGCTAACATCGACCCATATATATATATATATAATAAAAAAAAAAAAAAAAAAAAAAAAAAAAAAAATCTTTAGCAAGGGAGCAGTTTTTCATGACTAGATTGATACTGCTTGTTATATAATCTAGAACTCTTCAAAAATCAACCATTTCTACCATAAACCAAACGTCGAATCATTAGAGATATGTTTCCCTATTGAGAAATGTAGAAATTGGATTATTATTTAGAATTTCGGTACTGCTAAAAATCAAGCACAAGTGAAATAAATGACAGACAATGGCACTATTTTATAATTCTTTCTTCTTATTCTTAGGGGTTTTTCGTTATCTCAGAACAAAGATTACTTTTCATTTCATTACAAGTTAATATGGGTTTTCGTGAATAGACTATCAAAACAATATCCGTAGAAATGGCATGTGCACCCTCCCATTTTATGTGTTAAGTGAAACGTTTAGCGGTTCCTTAAGTAATAAATGGACCTTTAGAATCTTTTCTTATTTAAAAAAAAATAAATCGGATCACTATTTCAAACAGTCAAAGAAATTAATGAAACCAGATAACAGGACCATTTTGTATACATTGTTCTTATTCTTAAGTGATTTTTTTTTAATCCCAGAATAAAGATTATTTGAATTGAAATTCTAACTCGGCGATTTGAATTTTTTACAGCGGTTCTTTCAGATTTTAATTATTGATAGTCGCCTGTATATAAATATCTGGGAGTAACGTTTGATCAACATCTTTCTCGAAATAATCATATTTCTCAAATCAGGAGGAAATCTATTTTTATTCTTAAACAACTTTTTCATCACCGCGATTCATTACCACTAAGTACTCATCAACTTTTGGTATCATCTCTTGCTTTTCCCAACTTTGACTATGGGTGCATAGCATATGGAGGGCTGTCTAGTGAGCTTGAAATGAGATATAAAAGATTAATGAACTGTTTTATTAGATTTACTTTTGGGATTTCTAGACGTTCTCACATATCTCACAGGTATTCTGAAATTAGGTGTCTTTACCCCAGTTTCCGACATCAATACTTCCTAGGTGCACTCATATTTCAATCCCTGAAAACCAAAAGACCCACCTATATCCATGACCTCCTTACCCTGCGGTCCTCCATCCACCTCTTAAATACTAGCACCCAACCCATCAACCTGTACACTCCTACACATCGAACTGCATCCTTCGAAAAATCCTTTATCCGCGCTTCCTATTTATGGAATTCATTGCTCATATCTAAATTCGTAAAAGCTCCACTCTTACTTCCTTTAAACATCATCTATTTCTTTACCTCCTGGATCTTCAATCTTCCGAGCAAATGTAAAACATGGATATTTATGTAATATACATTATGATAGTATACATAAGATCTATCCTTTTACAAGATTTCTCTTTTATTTTAAAAACTCATAATATAGCTATTAATCAATTATTATTATAATTTATTATAATTAATTATCATAGCCAGACGATTGTTTTATGTATTGTACTCATTTGTTATTCTTAGGGGACAAGTTGTCCCAAAATAAATTCATTTTCTTCTTCTATATCCATTTGCTTCAAAAGTGGGAAGTAACGATATTAGGTGAATCAGATACACTAGGAATAAAGTTGAGAAGGCTGCTTAAATATATTTAATATTTCAAATTCTTAAATATCTTTAATTATTTAATTATTTTGATAAATCAGAAATATGGACCTATTTCAGTATTGACAATTTCACTATTCCAAATAATTTATTGTATTAGGTTCAAACAATTTTCTTTGTCAAGGATCTGTATGCGAGGAAAAAATGTAATGCTAATAGTACGGTCATAGAATAATAGGCAGAAACTCTAAATAATTTGCTAAATTAATTTTACTGCATGATATTACTGAGGATTACTAACAAAGGGCGAATAACAATGAGATGCATTATTTTATGTTAGATAGAATGAAATAATTAATGCGGAATCCAGTGATGAATATAGGACTTCCGGTCAATTGATTACATAGTGGGTAATTATTTATAGTTCTTAAAAAATAATGAATGGAAATAGATGGCAAGCTGGTATCGTATAATTGAGATATTTCCGGTGTACTAATTCAATTTATATTATGAAATAGTAATGTTTTCAAGTTTTTCTCTGATATTCTTACTGGTCTGTTTGCCTACTAAACAGAACTATTTACTCAGTCGTGATTTAGTATCCGTTTAAATAGGAACTAGCGAAATGTCGCAAAAAAAAAAATAATAATAATAAAATAAAATATAAGATGTGTCGTTTTAATGCTTGGACAAATATTAACCAATACAAACCGAATAGAAAAGGTGAAAGTGTTTAAGCGTTATCCGTTAAATTACGAATTGTTGAGCAAACTGTTCGTGTTATTTTGAAGAAGAAAGACATTTCCGACTGTGTATCGTTGTCGGCCCAAACAACTTGTTTTCGAAAAATAATAAAGAATTTTTTATTAAAATACTTAGAAGAAGTTGTAAAAAGGAGAATTCCGATAACAGTAGAATTATCTTACTTTGTGCAATGATAACTGTTAGAAAAGAAATGCTTTGTAAAAAACAAACTAAAATTACTGATTTATTTTTATCTAAATGAAAATTCAATACGTACAGTAACAGTAAAAACATGCATAAATAGATTACATAGCACTCTCAATTATCGGAAGTCAATAAAATGTAGTTCGACTTTCCATGGTTTTCCAGCTTCTTGTCATTTCGTTTTAATTTTCGTAACTACCAATTTTAAATACATCTTCTGTCTAGTTGAAGATGTTGGAATAAATCTTATAAGTTAAACAGTTTCAATATGGTATTTTATATTAAATCAATGCCCTTACAGTTTAAAAAAAAACAAAATTAAAATTGCTGAATGTTATTTATGTTTAATGAATTTTGTTATAATTTATTAAGACGTTATCTAAACAATTAGGATTGATGAATTAATTGCCACTTCTATCTTATATCTTCTATTAATTCATCAATCCTAATTGTATTGATCCTTCTATACCATCATGCGTACCTTAAAAGGTTATCTAAATTTACCGAATACTGAGTAATAACAGGAAACGTCTTCATGTCAATGTTCATTAAAATGTCCAAGTCCTGTTGCATTATACATTAAATAAGCCTCAGTAATATGGTGATATTAGTTCCAGAGATCTGGGCTTATTTTGATTAACCCTAATCTCTGGAACGAGATTAGCAAGTTTAGCAGAAGTTTGGAACAGCTATCTCCTCCGACTATCGGAATCAATGGGTATCTACTTCCATTCGATGGGCTTTGAGATATTGCTCGGATTAATTAATTGTTTGTTGTTTATTGCTGTTTAGCGTCCTTTCTCAACGTTTCAAATCAATCACAAAAGTGGGAGAGCAAATCGGAAAGACTTGTGGAATTACATAAAAACTATATAACATTGGCAAGCAAGATACCGTACCAAAAACTTATTTACGTAACCGTGATTAGACCTATTTTGAAGTACGGAGTTGAGCTTTGGGGCTCTTCTAAACCATCCAATTCATCTCGTATCCAATCCTTACAATCCAAAATCCTCAATGCTCCTTACTTTTTCACCAATTAACTTATCGATAAAGATCATAATGTTCCATATGTTGCTGATTCAGCGCAAACCAGATACCTATCCTTTCATAGTAAACTCCATAACCATTCTAATCCACTATTACACCATATGTTGTATACTAATTACAACTTTCTAAAATACATACACCAAGTAAATGTGTGGAAAATGACTTGTATAGAAACTTTAGCACTTTAATAAATCTACATTACAGAGTTATCTTTTTTTCAGGCACTTCGGAGGTTATCGGATATCGAGTGAGAAGCAAATTAGGAGACTATTGGGTTCGAGAGGATATGTTGCTTGTCATGGAAAAATAGATATCTAAACCGATAGTTTAGGCCGATAGCGGCATATGGGATGTTCAGATAATTATGGATAAGTTTCTTGGTGGCATAATAACGAGCATTGAGGATTGTGGATTGTAAGGATTGGATATGAGAAGAATCGGAAGGTTTATTGCAGCCGCAAAGCTCAACTGTGAATGCCAAAATGGGTCTAATTACGGTCATGTAAATGAGTCTTTTGTAATTAATTGGGAGCTTTGAACGTTTGTCAAATAAATGAAGTAGACGAAAACGATGTGTGGATTAAGTATGACGTCAATTTTTTTGATTCCAGGAGGAGTCCATTTTTTTTCTAATGCAAAATACAGATGTTAATTTTAATTTAAAAAAATAAATATTCCTATTCTTCCCTCTTTACCCAATCTGCCGGTATTACTTAAGGCAGTATCCTAGGCTCCATCCTCTACACGGTGTATGCAGCTGACATCCCAACTCATCCTACCACTGTCCTCACCAGTTACGCTGATGGCACATGTGTGTTATCTGTAAACAATGATCCCTTCATTGCCTCTCAAACACTCCAATCCCATATCCTAAGCCGAAATAAATCCGAAAAAATCTCACCAAATAATCTTTACCCTTCGTCGTAAACCTACGACTTCCTATCCTACGATATCCTTTAGTAGTATTCCACTAATCCCTGTTAGTGACAAGAAACTGCCCATCGTTACAGACTACTTCAACATTTACAAGACAAACGACCAAGCTCCCAATTCATTAAAGAATACTTATTTACATGTCTGTGATTAAACCTATTTGGACGTGCGGAGTTGAGCATTAGGGCTCTACTAAACCATCAAATTCATCTGGTACCCGATCCTTACAATCCAAAATCCTTGGAAAAATCCTCAATGCCCCTTACTTTGTCACCAATAAACTTATCCATAAAGATTAGGATTGATGTATTAAATGCCACTTCTATTGAGATTATTTTATTTGAAAACTAGTTTCGAATGCTAAACATTCATCTTCAGTTCTAAAACATACAATAAAATTTTCAACACATCAGTACTATGTTACATAGATTAAATATACTAAGGTTTTTTAAAAAGATAAGACAAGAAATCAAGCATAGGCACTCACCTTCGAGGTAACTAAAACTAAAACACTGAATTTGTGAGAAGTAAAAGGGAGGGCAGGTAGGTTAAGTTTTAGATTTACAACGGGGTTTCCCTTATGACTCATTGGGTTTTTTCGTTCCTATGGGAAATAAATTTAAAATGGGGCTATTTGATATGTTAATCTGATCATTTAAACAAAAATCTGGATCGGTTTTAAACGATTTTATTATTTCTAGTGATTCAAAAGTATTTAATTTTAGGCTATTTTCTACTTGATGTAATATTTTTACTCCCGAGTCTTTATTAAATTTGTGGAGTAAAAACACTCGGGAGTAAAAATATTACATCAAGTAGAAAATAGCCTAAAATTAAATACTTTTGAATCACTAGAAATAATAAAATCGTTTAAAACCGATCCAGATTTTTGTTTAAATGATCAGATTAACATATCAAATAGCCCAATTTTAAATTTATTTCCCATAGGAACGAAAAAACCCAATGAGTCATAAGGGAAACCCCGTTGTAAATCTAAAACTTAACCTACCTGCCCCCCCTTTTACTTCTCACAAATTCAGTGTTTTAGTTTTAGTTACCTCGAAGGTGAGTGCCTATGCTTGATTTCTTGTCTTATCTTTTTAAAAAACCTTAGTATATTTAATCTATGTATATAACATAGTACTGATGTGTTGAAAATTTTATTGTATGTTTTAGAACTGAAGATGAATGTTTAGCATTCGAAACTAGTTTTCAAATAAAATAATCTCAATAGAAGTGGCATTTAATTCATCAATCCTAATTGTATTGATCCTTCTATATCATCATGCGTACCTCAAGTTATCCATAAAGATCTTTATGTTCCATATGTTACTGATTTAGCCCAAACCAGATGTCTATCCTTTTATTGTAAGCTCCATAACCACTCAAATACCCTAATTTATCATCTTGGTTGTCACACCATTCCCGATAATCCTCCGACCTAGAGATCTAGTGTAGAAGTTTTATTGAAGTGCTACTGATGAGTAGTTCTTTTCAAGTTTTGTCATGTTATTGTAATAGTCAACAACACATTTACTTGATGTATATACTTTGTACAGTTGTAAATTTCAATAAATTGATATAATAAAAAAAATAAATGAATAAAAATAGAAGCTCTGAATGGTTGAGAAGTTTAAAAAAAATATTTTTTTTCTCATGTCCTCTAAATCATATCTTCAAAAATAACAACTGAGTATGATGGAGAACTAATATTACTATATCTTTTTCGGTTAACTAGTTTTTAGTTTTAAATATTTATTTAGGTACACATTGCTGTTTCAGATAAGTTGCTATCTAGATGGCTATGAGGGGTTGCTGGCGTTAGGGCCACGTGGCAATGATGTTATCAGTAGCTGATAAGGGCCGCCGCATCTACCTCATTACTTGGCTAAGTGCTCTCTCCTCCCATTCCTCGGCCACAAAATAAAACTCATCAGTCGAGAACCCAAGTTTTGAAAGATTAATATCTGCTATAATAATATTTTAATAATATTATAAACAATGTAATGATATAAAATAATATTTATATCATTATATTGTTATTTAAAAAATTTATATTGATTGGTTCTATGTCCACTTAACTTCTATGTAAACTTCACCACAAAAATTGGTATTCTTCAATATCATCTGCATTCAGAAGCCAGCGGTGAAATTGAGGCCTATGTTCATTATCATTGGATTTTAAAACTTAGAAATTTGAATAACTAAGAAAATAAATCCTATATAATAATCTTAAATAAATAAATGTAATAACATAAAATCCTCTGATCTGGTGTCGCTTTATTGACAGCTTTCCTTTATTTTCTATTATACGCTAAATTTTTTCTTTGCTTCTTATTCCAATGAAGAGTTTATTATGTCTAAAATACATATTTCCATTAAGCGATTATCACAATGTCTTATTTACACAAGTAACTGATCTGTATGCCAATTGACAACATGTTTTAAAAGTAAATTTCTCCATACAATCGGTATGGATCATTAATTTGATCATATCATATGAAAGCTGGTTAAATTTTCAAGTTTTTGTGAGATTTGCAGTTTTACGGATAGTTTTTTCGAAAAACGGTGAAATATTGTAAGACATTGTAACATCCCTAAATAAGGTCAAGCTGTTATTTAGGTATGTTGCCCCAAGTTAGTAATATTCAAATTTACAAGTACTCTGTTTTTATTGGAAATTTAATGCTAAATCCGAAAATGTATTATGATAATAAAAAAATCCGAAAAAAAAATTCAGCTTTTATGGCAGATAAGGTGGATTCCTCAAAAAGGTCTTTGATCTATCGTATATCTGCAACGCATTGGAATAGAAAGGTGAGGTCTGCGGCATTTTCTTAATTTCTGTTCTAGTTTCACACAATTTTTTTTATTACTCAAGAGGGTCTCACCCTGTATATATCCTGAAGAAATACGTTTTATCCCATAATACGGCCCAATAGCTACCAAAATCGAATAGAAATTAAGGAAATCCATTTAAAATAGACAAACCATTGTCATCATATTGCCCCTTAGCTAAATATAATAGACTCATTCAAGAAATGCTGTTGCAAAAAAAAAATATTCTGTCGAAATTCGAGTTATTGAAGATAAAACATTTTCCTTCCAAATGCTACCCCTCCCTCTATCTTCCAGACCCTTCTAGATTCGGGCGTTTTCAGCTTAGTTCTTGTATACGCTATTGTGCAATAGTAGTCTAATAATATATCTGGGGATCTTTCACAATGTAAAATTAAACTTCCGAAGAAATGTAATAACGAAAAACGTACATATTTATTTAAAACATGTGTAGGCTCCTTTGTAATTTATTTGATAAAAAATACTTAACAAAATTTTCCTTTCTTATTTTATGATTCTCTACTAAACTCCCCGTCAAAAGTATCGCAAAACTTTGAAATATTTGAATTTTATAAAAACGTATTTTTTTTCATAATAAAGAAAGGTTCTGGAGTCTATAATAAACATATCTAAGCTAGACATAAACAATTTTTACTCAAATAAATTACAATATTTTTTCCAATAACTTTTTAAAATTTTCATTTTTTACAATTTTAACTTTTAAATTTATATTTAATAAGACATATTGCCCCCTCTGGCTTGAATGAGTGCTTCCACTAGTCTTGGTATACTTATAAATAACGAAACGAATGATAAACATGGACTGAAGGAAATTTGAAAAAATAATCTAAAAAAAACCATCGCTTGTAATTAAGAGGGAAAAACATTGATGTGTCTAATCCTTAATGTCTCACTTTTAATAAATAATATTAATAAGAATATAAACCAAGTATTTTAACTGTAATTTTATAACTTGTTTTAAATAACTTAACTTGTTTGAAACATGTTTTATTATTATTTTAAGTTATGGTCTTTCACTTTGGATTATTACTATTGTCATTATAAAGTATCTGAATATATATATTATTTTTTATCGTTATAATCAGCATATAATCAATTAAGCATGTAGATTTATTTTTACGGGTTTTTTTTTTTTTTTCGTTCTCTATTTATTTATATATTAGAATATTATCAAATATCTATTTAGATTGATAAGTATGCTGTGTGAAATGTAGTAAACCATCTGAAATGGGCAGGACCACCTAATAAAGTGTTTCTCTCTCTCATTCCAATTATAAGTTTCTTATAAAAACAAGAGAGATACCCATTGACACAAAATAATTATTTTGTATCTTCTTGTTCTCTCAGTTAAAAATATTAAAAAGACAATATCAAAAGTTAAAAATATGTATTGATATTCGAAACTAAAGTAACAATCGATATGAACTCCCCGTCAAAAGGATTGCAACACCCATAATTCTCGAGATTTTCCTGGTTTTTACCTTAATCCATACTTGGTTTATATTCTTATTAATATTATTTATTAAAAGTGAGACATTAAGGACTAGACACATCAATGTTTATCCCTCTTAATTACAAACGATGGTTTTTTTGGATTATTTTTTCAAGTTTCCTTCAGTCCATGTTTATCATTCGTTTCGTTATTTATAAGTATACCAAGACAAGTGGAAGCAGTCATTCAAGCTAGAGGGGGCAATATGTCTTATTAAATATAAATTTAAAATTTAAAAGTTAAAATAGTAAAAAATTAAAATTTAAAAAAGTTATTGGAAAAAATATTGTAATTTATTTGAGTAAAAATTGTTTATGTCTAGCTTAGATATGTTTATTATAGAATTTAGAACCTTTCTTTATTATGAAAAAAAAAATATGTTTTTATAAAATTCAAATATTTCAAAGTGTTGCGATACATTTGACGGGGAGTTTAGTAGAGAATCATAAAATAAGAAAGAAAAATTTTGTTAAGTATTTTTTATCAAATAAATTACAAAGGAGCCTACACATGTTTTAAATAAATATGTACGTTTTTCGTTATTACATTTCTTCGGAAGTATAATTTCACATTGTGAAAGATCCCCTTGTCCCAGATATATTAGAGTACTATTGCACAATAGCGTATACAAGAACTAAGCTGAAAACGCCCGAATCTAGAAGGGTCTGGAAGATAGAGGGAGGGGTAGCATTTGGAAGGAAAATGTTTTATCTTCAATAACTCGAATTTCGACAGAATATTTTTTTTTTGCCACAGCTTTTCTTGAATGAGTCTATTATATTTAGCTAAGGGGCAATATGATGACAATGGTTTGTCTATTTTAAATGGATTTCCTTAATTTCTATTCGATTTTGGTAGCTATTGGGCCGTATTATGGGATCAAAACGTATTTCTTCAGGATATATACAGGGTGAGACCCTCTTGAGTAATAAAAAAAATTGGCTGAAACTAGAACAGAAATTAAGAAAATGCCGCAGACCTCACCTTTCTATTCCAATGCGTTGCAGATATACGATAGATCAAAGACCTTTTTGAGGAATCCACCTTATCTGCCATTAAAGCTGTATTTTTTTCGGATTTTTTTATTATCATAATACATTTTCGGATTTAGCATTAAATTTCCAATAAAAACAGAGTACTTGTAAATTTGAATATTACTAACTTGGGGCAACATACCTAAATAACAGCTTGACCTTATTTAGGGATGTTACAATGTCTTACAATATTTCACCGTTTTTCGAAAAAAAAAAAAAAAAAAAAATATCCGTAGAACTGCAAATCTCACAAAAACTTGAAAATTTAACCAGCTTTCATATGATATGATCAAATTAATGATCCATACCGATTGTATGGAGAAATTTACTTTTAAAACATGTTGTCAATTGGCATACAGATCAGTTACTTGTGTAAATAAGACATTGTGATAATCGCTTAATGGAAATATGTATTTTAGACATAATAAACTCTTCATTGGAATAAGAAGCAAAGAAAAAATTTAGCGTATAATAGAAAATAAAGGAAAGCTGTCAATAAAGCGACACCAGATCAGAGGATTTTATGTTATTACATTTATTTATTTAAGATTATTATATAGGATTTATTTTCTTAGTTATTCAATATAAGTTTTAAAATCCAATGATAATGAACATAGGCCTCAATTTCACCGCTGGCTTCTGAATGCAGATGATATTGAAGAATACCAATTTTTGTGGTGAAGTTTACATATAAATCAGTTACTTGTGTGGATAAAACATTATGACCATCCCTTATTGGAAATGTAAATTATAAACATAATAAACTCTTCATTGGAATAAAAAGCTAAGAAAAAAATGATTGTTTAATAGAAAATAAAGGAAAACTGTCAACAAAGCGACACCAGATCAGAGGATCTTATGTTAATACAATTATTTATTTATTACTTATTCACCTCAAAAGAATACTACAACACAGTCTGCATTCAGAAGCTAACGGAAAAATTGAGGTCTATGTTCATTATAATTGGATTTTAAGCATTACATTGAAAATCTAATAAAATAAATCCTAAATAAATAAATGAAATAACATTCCTCTGATCTGATTTCGCTTTATTGACAGTTTTCCTTTATTTTCTAATTAACAATAATTTTTTTCTTTGCTTTTTATTCCAATGAAGAGTTTATGATGCTTAACATGCACATTTCCATTAAGGGATTGTCATAATATTTTATTTACACAAGTAACTGATTTGTATGCCAAATGAGAACACCACGTTTTTTCGGTTCCAAAAGTAAATTTCCCCATGAAATTGAAACAAAATCATTACGTTTAGCATATTATTCGAAAGCTGATTAAATTTGCAAGTTTTTGTGGATATTTTTTTCGAAAAACAGTGAGCGTTGAAGTAAATACTATATTGTGACTTCCCCAAATAAGGTGAAGATCAAGCTGTTCTCATTTGGTATACAAATCAGTTACTTTTGTGGATAAAACATTATGAGCCGTTCTTTAGATACCAAGTTTGCAAAATTCAAGGTTACAGGTACTCAGCTATTATAGAAAATTTAAAGCTAAAATCGAAACTGTGGTCAAAATTTGAAAAATATTCAAATAAAATTGAGATATTAAAGGTTTTATGAAAAAAAAAACGTGTTTTTCTCAAAAAAAGTCTTTGATTTATCGTATATCTGCAACGGGTTGGAATAGAAAAATGAGGTTTGCGGCATTTTGCTACATTTTTGATCTAGTTTCACCCATTTTTTTTATACACTAAGAGATAATCACCCTGTATACACACACACTAGCATCCCCACAGCAGCTTTGCCTGCTCTCATAATTTAAGAACTTCGATTATTTTAAGTAATAATCGATGTTTTACTAGTTAGTCGATAAAATCTTTCATTGAAGCATACAATTGAGCTTTATTTCTTCAATGATATTGTCCACGAATAGCAGTGATTTTTAACCTGCTTAATATTACACTGGTTAGGTGGTTAAAGATTACCTAAAAGAATAATTAGAAATCTAATTTTTAATTGTAATCTATGGGTAGCTAATCTATGGACCGAGACTTTTAAGAAAGGTAAGGAGCTGCATGATCAGTGCTTACAACAAAAGGCCCATGAATCAAATTATGACACACAATATCTGTAATAAGAATACCTTCTGAAATAAGGCTTTATTGAACTTAATTAGAATATACTAACAATGTATGGAATGAACATGTGAGATAGTTTCACATATGAAGGTTAATAATAATATGATTATTATTACATTCATACCCTGCCTAGTAAAGATCGTAATCTTAATATTTACGGGGCAAGCAACGGGTCCTTGTAGTTCTTCTTAAGATCGGACTTCCTACCCCTACTTCTTCTTGTGGTCTACTTTCTACCCCTACTTCTGCTTCACGTGAGGGCCGTATAGTCATACCAGGTTTGCTTTGATTATGAGTCGCTTGATTTGTGTCACCTGTTGGCATCTCATCCTCCGCATCTTCATGATGTTCCGAAGAGAGGTCTCCAGTAGGCGCCAGATGCCTTGTAGATACCCGTGTCTCCTTGCCATTCGGCAAGCGTACGAGGGCGTAGTCTGGGTTACTTTCGACCAAGGTTACTTCATCGACTCTCGGGTCGTACTTTGACTGACGGATGGGTCGTTTCAGTAGGACTGGTCCAGGAGTTGTGAGCCAAGTCGGCGTCGAACTTCCCATACCAGATCTCCGGGGATGTTTGAAGAATCGCTCGTGTGGAGTTTCATTTGTAGCCGTAGATAAAAGGGATCTAATTGAGTGAAGAGCTTCATTGAGAACAGTCTCCCAGTGTGAGGTTTCTAGCTTCCTGGATTTCAGAGCGAGCTGAACGGTTTTCCAAATTATGCCGTTGTATCGTTCCACTTGACCATTACCGGGAGCATTGTAAGGTGTGGTCCTACTCGTAGCGACACCAAGGGAGGTCAAGTACGTTTTGAACTCTCGAGACATGAAACTGGCTCCTTGGTCAGTGTGAATGTAACAAGGTGTTCCAAATGTTGTGAACAGTGTCTCGAAATGTTTGATAACCGTAGCCGTGCCTACATCCAGACAAGGGAAGACAAACGGAAAACGAGAGTATTCATCTATGATGGTGAGCATATATTTGTTCCTACTGTTGGATGGGAGAGGTCCCTTGAAATCCACATTTAGCCTTTCAAAGGGGGCGGTGGCCTTAATAAGAGTTCCTTGATTCTTGTGGAACCTTGGTTTGAGGTGGGCACAAGCACGACATCTTGACAAAACTCGACGTATGGTTTCCAATGAAAATGGAAGATTCTTTATCCTCACCCAATGATATAGTCGTGTAACCCCGGGATGACACAAGTACTCATGAATTTTCATCAGTTCGTTTTCATCTTCTTGGCAAATGACAGAGCACACTCGTGAAAACGCGTCAGCAGCAGCGTTTTCCTTCCCTGGTCGATACACAATGTCATATTTAAAACTCGATAGCTCCAGCCTCCATCTCATTATTTTCTCATTTTTGATTTTTCCCGTTGTTTTATTATCGAACATGAAGGCCACCGATCTTTGGTCCGTTATAAGACGAAAATGATTTCCAATGAGATAGTGCCTCCACTTTCTTAGAGCTTCCACGATTGCATATGCTTCTTTTTCAATTGATGAATGTCTTTGTTCTGATTTAGTCAGGGTCCTCGAGAAAAATGCGACAGGCCGGTGATTCTGAGATAGAGTCGCACCGATGGCTCCGTCAGATGCATCGGTTTCAACGGTAAACGGGAAGTTTGGGTCTATTGATGAGATTACCGCATTTTCGACATCTAATTTTAGTTCCCTGAACCGCAGTAGTTCTTCTCCAGATAATGGTAATTTAGAATCAATTAGAGGTTTGATTTTATCGGAAAATTTTGAAATAAATGGTGAGTAGTGAGCGAACATTCCTAGAGCTCGGCGGAGAGCGGATTTATCTTTCGGAGGAGGTAAATCCCTTAACGGCTTCAAACGTTCAGGATCTGGTTTAATTGTTTTGTACGATACCATATATCCAAGGATGTTTATAGTATCGAGGGAAAATACACTTTTGTTTTTATTTATGGTAAGGTTATATTTATCAATGGTTTCCATGAAAGATTTTAGGTTAGAATCGTGTTCCTCTTTGGTTTTACCTCCAATCGTAACATCGTCTAAAAGTGCAACAGTTCCTTTTAAGTTTTCATTTTTAATGATCCTATCGATTTTGCGTTGAAAAGCTGCTACACCGTTGGTGACTCCAAAGGGTATCCTTTTGAATTCCCAAAGTTGGCCACAAGCTTCAAAGGCGGTATACTGCTGTTCATCTGTTCTTATAGGAACCTGGTGATATGCTGATTGGAGGTCAATTTTCGAATACCATTTATAGTTTGCGATTATGTTAACTATTTCATCGATTCTAGGAAAGGGATACGCGTCCAATTCCGTAAATTTATTAATCGTCCTAGAGTAATCGATGCACATTCGCCTCTTTCTATTCTCGTTATTTAAAACCAACACTTGGGCTCGCCACGGGGAGATACTCGAGCATATGATATCTTCTTTCTGCAAACGTTCGATTTCTTTCGCAATGAACTCGGAGTCCGAGGATGAATGTTTACGGGATTTGATGGCGATCGGTTTGCAGTCGGGTGTAAGATTAGAAAATAAAGAGGCTGGTTCTATTTTAGCTGCTGCAACGCCACATATAATTAGCGGAGCTCTACTTCCTCCGAACGATAGTTCTATAAATGAATGATGACGTAAGAGGTTGTGTCCAATGATGACGTCGGAACACAGGCCCGATAG
This sequence comes from Euschistus heros, assembly GCA_003667255.2. Lineage (NCBI taxonomy): Eukaryota > Metazoa > Arthropoda > Insecta > Hemiptera > Pentatomidae > Euschistus > Euschistus heros. The sequence continues at coordinate 770,971 of RCWM02000253.1, read as the reverse complement.
AATATCGAGTGAAACTCTGTTGTATTTATGTCCGGAAATTTCGAGATCGACAACGCACCGTCCACGAATCGGAGATGTTAGAGATGTGGAAGCCATGAGTACTTCGCCAGTATAAGGCATTACAGACAACTTCAGACAGCCGACCAAGCGTTCACTGAAGAAACTCCCCGTACTTCCAGTGTCAATTAAAGCTTGGATATTTCTACCATTAACTGTCGCATGCACGATAGCTTAGACAAATTCGACGGATGGGGAGAGGTAGAAGAAGTGATTGAATATATAGCAGTTGTTTGAGCTTTGTGATCAGTTACCTTGCTACCACTCTTAGCGCTTGGTGAAGACCTGCAAACCTTTAGAAAATGCCCCTTTTTCTTGCAGCCCTCACAGATCGCATCTATAGCAGGATATTTGGATCTTGGGTGCCTCTTTTTACCACAAAAGAAACATTTCTGGTTTATGGCACAGATTGCCTCGGGAGCGCTAGATGTAGACGATTCAGAAGAGTCGCACTGCTCACTTTGTTGGTATAGTTTTGAGCCGGACCTTGTCTCCAGTGCATTTAAATTCGACGATGGAAAATAAGACTCCGATTGTTGTTGAGCTAGTTCTAGCGAGCGAGCTTGTTCGTAAGCTTCTATTAACGTTTGAGTCGATTTTTTCGAGGAGACGTTGCCGAATATGTGATGAATTAATCCCTCGAATAAATGAATCACGAACATAATCGTTTCTGTTCTCTTCGGCGGTTACGGCTTTGAATTCGCAATCTTTGCTTAAAAGATTTAGCTCTTCTAAATAGCAATCTATAGACTCACCAGGTCGCTGATCTCGAGTGGCTAGTCGGTGTCTCGCATAGATTACATTCACAGGCTTAATATAAAGTTTCGTGAGTGTTTCTACAGCCGCGGCGTACGTGGTACTGTTACTAATATATTGATACACCGAATAAGACACGAAATTGACTAATAACTTCAGATGTTCGGTTTCTGTGGCTTTTGATGCGAGCACAAAATTTTGAAATGTCTTCAACCAATGATTAAATTTCTGAGGAGCTTCCTTTGAGTTAGGGTCTAGGTCCAAGCGTTCCGGTGTCAGCAAGCGATCCATTAGTTTTCAGTTAATTAAGTTCAATAAATTGTAATAAGTATACCTTCTGAAATAAGGCTTTATTGAATATACTAACAATGTATGGAATGAGCATGTGAGATAGTTTTCACATATGAAGGTTAATAATAATATGATTATTATTACAATATCAAGCAGAAAAGGATCAAAATTTTTATTTGGTAATAATTTTTATTCGGCAGAAATAATTTTATCGATATCATCTGATTCGATTTTAATTTCTAACACACTTAAACATGACAGTGAGCCAAACCTCGTTTCTTCCACTCAATATTGTACATTCCAAATTCTATTATTGTATACTTTACAGTTGAAACCTTCCTAAGACTATGAGATCGATGTAGTTATAATTTGAGACAGATGGGTTCAATAATTTTACAATTGCAAACTCTGTGACAATATGACGCTAGCCAAGTATCGTTGAAGTTTTAAGCTTCACTGGGGTCTATACGTCACACAACATATTACAGCTTTTTAGATAATTTAATTGAATTAAGCAAATTTAGTTATACTTTTTAGCTCTACGTAACACTGTATCTTTGTAATCTCTCTTGATTAGCGATCGCCACCTATCGGTCAATTTTCAAACTTCATTGCGCCCCACATATTTATCACTTTGTTTCTACAAAAATTTAATTAAAATATATACATTTTATTATTTTTAAACCTTCCTTGAATTATGAAGACTATGTATACAAAATTTGGTACAGATTGGTTAAGTGATCACAAACGAAAAATGGCTCGTCCTTTTATATAATAGCATAGAAATAAAACCACAAATTTTTCAACATTTACTCTATGACTGCAACCTATACGAACACAAAAGATTTCTAGTAATAAAATCAATCGTGACAAATGGGGTCACTTGGTCTTTTCCGGAAGCAACACTTTAAAAAAAAAAAAAACAATTGGTGGAATTCGCTACATCAGTTGGAAAACAGGGAAGCACCATAAAGAAAGAAGAAAACCCCGTATCAAAACCAACATCAACAATCGGAGACATCCATTGGAAAAATCAACTGCTCTATTTGTTATATTTCCTTTCCTTTTCTTTTGTTTTAATTTTTTTTTCTCTTTTTATTACTAGTTTTTGGAATATGTTTTTTGTTATCTTTTTTTTTTTTTATTTGTTTATTTATTTATAAAGGCACTTATTAAGGCTCTATATAATGAAGTACTATATAAGAAGGTCGAGGCCATCTTCGTTTCAGGCGCCTCGGAGGGTTTTCTGGAATGGAGAAGCTAATTGTGATGCTAATGGATTTGAAAGGTAGTGGAGTCTGCTATGAAAGGATAGATATCTGGTTTGAGCTAAGTCAGAAATGTATGGTTAAGATTAAGATCTTTGAATATAAAACATATATATGCAAGAATACAATTTGCATTTTAAAATGAAATTTTTGTTAAAAAAAGGGATAAATATGTGGTGCACAAGTTTGAAAATTGACCGAAAGGTGACGAGCGCTAATCAAGAGAGGTTACAAAGAAATGGTGTTTTACATAGCTAAAGATTGATAACAAAATGTGCTTAATTCTGTTAAGTTGTTAAATAAAAAAAATATAAATAAATTCTGTTGCGGATGGATTTCAGTGAAGTTTAAAGCTTGAGGGATATATACCTAGCGCCATACTGCCACAGAGTTTGAAATTGTAAAACTATTGAACCCTTCTGTATCAAATTTTATTAAAATTATTTTCATAGTTGAGTGGCAGAAACGAGATAAAATTTTATAGTAAGAAATTAAAATTCAACCAGATGAAATCAATAAAATTACAAATAAAAATTATTACGAAATAAAAATGTCGATCCTTTGCTTTTAGATATTTTGTGTAAAAATATGATTCACAATACCATTGAGGAAATAATTTTTAAAAATTGCACGCTATAATACATGATATTTATGGATAAATAAATAAAACTTCAAATATTAGTTAAAATTATCCAAGTTCATAAATTATGAGAAGGGGCGAAGCCGCGACAGAGGATACTAATGTATACGACGTATATTACGCATTTTTGGCTATTGCTAGGAAAATTCACCTATTTGGGCCATGCTCAAGGGTTTTTCTAATTTTTATTTATTTATTTTTTTTTTATATGTTAAGTCCTATATTGAGAGAGTGGTTTATCGTCTCAAGGCCATTATTTTATATAATTGATGGGCTTACCTTTGTTTGTCCAGATCTATAAAGTTGATCATTGATCAATTCTAGATATTTTCTTATTTTTTCAGACACTGGCTCATAGATATTATTCATAGGTTTTGACAGATATCTAGATAAAATAGCGATTATAGAATAATTCCAGGTCTATTATTGTTTACCAATTCTAACAATTTCTCTTTTATGCGATAACCCTATTGCGTTTAACACCTCCCACAACGAGCGGATTTACTGTGCCAGAACCAATTAAAGTAATAATTGAAGTTAAACTCATTAAGAGTAGAGGAAGGATAAGGGACTCAAAGCCAGGTTGAGAAAGGTCGTGAAAAGGGCGTTGGAAAGAGCATAATGACCGCTTTACTCGCAGCTAATGCGTCCGCTCCTTTACGTCACCTTTTAAAAAATTCAGAGGATTCCGAACCGATTCCGGCAGTTGAAGCCCAGAAGCTCGCTATATACTTAACTGGACCTAATCGTGATGGCTGTGAATTAAACTATTTAGTAACACTCGCTTAGTATTTTATTCGACTGTTCTTAAGGCCGGTTTACACGCTACGTCTTATTGTACATTTTGTCGGGCAGGACAAATCCTATCCAATAAGGCGTGGCGTGTAAACAGCAAAACGTATGTCTTGCCAAATCGAAATGAAATCCAAGGTTAGATTGAACAACTGATGGGAGAAGTATCGTTTTTCGAGAACTGATAGGACAAAACGTAACGTGTTGACGCATGTTCAGGCAAGACGTCCGATCTAGGCTAAGTTCATGACTAGCTTCACTCAAGTTCGTTTCCTTTTCTCCAAAACATCCTAATGTCAGACTTATGGCAATGCACCCACGATGTTCTCATGGAATAATTAAGACTATAGTGACCGTAATAAAACTCTCAAAAAGATTCACTAAACAAACTTCACACAACTCAAGAGTCTGGATTGTATAGAGGTAGAAAGCGGAAGGGAAAGCACGTAGTGTGTAAACACTGGACAAAACGTACGTTTTGTATGCCCGACAAAACCTACACGACAGCGTGTAAACCGGCTTTAAAATTACCCATTTCCAGCTCTCCGATTAGGTTTTAATGCTGGTTACCTTTACTATTATATAAAAGGACACGCCATTTTTGGTTTGTTATCACTAACTACGAAAACTACTGAACCAATCTGTACCAAATTTTAACCACATCATCTTTATAGTTACAGAAATATTCAGCAATAAGAAAATTTACTGATTTTCGGTTAATTTGTTATTAAAACAGCGATAATACATGGATAACAATGAAGTTTGAAAACTGACCGATAGGTGGCGAGCGCCATTCTACATGAGAGGTTACAAAGGTACGGTGTTATATAGAGCTCGAAATTGATAATAAAATAATTTATATTCAATTAAATTATTTAAAAAAGATACAAATATGCGGTGCGACATATGAATCCCAGGTAGTTTGAAAATCGACTGTTTACAAGTTTGAAAATTGAAGTGTTTAGGATTACTCAGCAATGTAGTGGTAAAACCTCTGAACCCACCTTTCCAAATTTTAACTAAATCATTTTCATAGTTCTAGGAAGTATTATCAATAATATACAATAACAAAAATTTAAATGCACAATGTTGTGTGGCAGAAACTAGTTTTGCCACACTGCCACATACTTTTATGGTTAGAAATAAAATCCAACCAGGTGAAATAAAATTATTTCAGCAGAACTAAAATTGTTAACAAACCAAAATATCGATTTTTCTTTATGATATTTTCAGTAAAAATATGATTTGCAGGCCTTTAGAAGTAAGAACTGATAATTCAGTAAATTATTCGCAAGCGTTTCTTAACCACCCCTAAGCTGTTAGACAGCCCTATAATTTGATGTTACCACCACCGTTTTCCACAATTTGTAAAAATATTTTACTTGTTGCGGTTCACCTTCTTTTTTCCAACTCCAATTTCAGTAGCCCTTCGAGAGATCGGAAAAGATGGAGTCGTGCTACTTTATAAGAGTTGAACGATTTTTTTATTTTTTTATTTCGTTTGTAATTGCTTTTCAATTTTTGAGGGAGGGGGCTCAATATTTTTATTTATATATTTTGTCCTACCTTTCAATATTATTCGATTGTTGTTAAATTATACTATTTCTCATTTTTTCTTCTCCCTGTTTTTAGTCTTCTGAGTACTTTGATCTCTTAACCTTCGTATCTGTCACCTCTAAGTTGATGGAACCACTTTCCCTCCTTTGTCGTAACGGGAGATGTAGATTGATATATTGCAAGTTCATTCTCATGAAGATAGGAAGTATTTTAAAACACAAGGTACTTTCCCGACATTTTATGACCGGAATAAATCAAGCGACATACTGGTTTGCCGATCACATATTTCATCCCGCTGTGTATCTCATCTCAGGAGTAATCCTTTCAAGAGTCTTGTTACCCATTTTTTTTCTCCTTGTAACATGACTCATCCATGCTAAGAGAGCTATTTATAAAATTTAAAAAAAAACAACAACTTAATCCTGTTCTAAGCGGCAATATTTCAAATATCTTTCAGCAGTATTTTCAAAATAATAAAAAATTGATAAAAACGTAAAAAAAAAAAAAAAAAAAAAAGAGTTGAAAAGTACGCGTAAAATAAATACATTATATATATATATATATATATATATATATATATATATATATATATATATATATATATATATATATTTATATATATAAATTTATATATTATAAATAGCTCTCGATTATCCGTAGGAGATAATTCGATTTGCGGATCACCCTCAGTTTTTCTAGAAAAATAAAACCTTTTTCCCGAATTTGTTTAATTTTTTAATTTGTATTTTAAAAGACTAAAACGGCAAGAAACTGCCCGTTACAGACTACTTCAACATTTACTAGACAAACGTTCAAAGCTCCCAATTAATTACAAAAGACTCATATACATGACTGTGATTAGACCTATTTGGACATACGGAGTTGAGCTTATGGGCTCCACTGAACCATCCAATTAATCTCGCATCCAATCCTTACAATGTAAAATCCTTCGCAAAATTCTTACTGTTATTTGTCACCAATAAACTTATCTTTTTTCTTATAATTTTTGATATTTTTTACAGGTTCTATCCAAATTAGCATACTACCTGAGTCATGTTATTATTAATTAAGATAAATTACAGATGAAAATTTTTTTTTGGCATTAATGTTGACACAACGGAGATTAATATGGCGAGGGAAATGTGAGTTTAGTTTAAATAAGGCTAAAATAAATAAACATCGATCAATACTGCGTCACTCGTATTTTTTGAAGGCTAAATAGCTGAGTCTTCATAATTATTATTTAATTTTAAATAGGTTTTAACGATTTCCTCTGTCTTAGCCATTTTAAATTCATGATGTAAAGCAACAGATCAAAAGGCTTAGTTATCGAGGACGCCTTTTTGACTTCAGTAATAATAATTATTTATAAAAATGAATTTATAACAATGCTCTATGCTTTTCGTTTAATAAACAGTCATAAACTATAATGTTCCATTTCAAAACTTGATACAATTAAAGAAAAAAATATTATATTGCCCGGAAGTAAATGCAGGTTAATGATTTAAAATAAAACTAAAATAAATAATTTGAAAAAAATGGAATCATGAAAATATATTCCAATTCAATAGATTTTGGCAAACGTATTTTTTCATTCCCTCTGTATAGATTCGAATCTTTATTAGAAGGAAATTCTGAAACAGCATTTTATATCGATACTTGGTCCCAAATGATTACAAATGACTTATTTTGTTGTTGGATCCATTCGGACATACGGAGCTTTGGGGCTCCACTAAACCTGATGCATTGAACAATCCCTAAAAAAACATAGTTGCGAAGGTTGTGTTAAAATCTCTAGTATTGCGACTAAAATTATTATAGGCAACTGGGTTGATTATCTGAGATCAAAATTCGACAGAAAATCTGTTTTCAGAATTTTTTTAATAATGATGATTCGAAATTCCATTCAGAGGAAAACTACTAACAAATTGGCAGGAATGTAGTGTAGTGTATTCTAATTAATAAAAATGGTTTTAATTAATTTGTTGTATAGTATTATTTTTAAACTATAATCTTGGATTAATTTCAGAATAACCCAATAATACATGAAATATCTTCTTTATCATGAAGATGAATGAGAATGTTGGACGCTCTATGGTAAATATAATTTTATACAATGGAACTGAGGACAGATAAGGCGCTAAGCTTCCGATTAAAGATATGGTGTTTATGTAAAGCGTAATAATCCTCCATAATTAACTGTCACTGCTAACCCCTAATTGGAACATATATCTAGCGGAGATCAAAGTTTGCAACAGCCTTCTAATCCATGGAACTAAAGCTTTGCCCACGGTCCAGGAATGGATTCTGTGTATAGCTGCTATATTTATATGAGTATTAATCCGTATACAACTACGCAAAACCTAGTATATTTTTACAGAATTAAAATTAAAAAACAAGTCATTAAAACTATTAATTTATATTATTGCTCTTTACACGCAATAGTGATGTCAACTTACTTTTATTCAAATAGAAATGCATTTTCTAATTTTTATTTTGATAAATCACACCTAATTCAGAATTAAAAAAAAATTACATCTAGATTATTTAAATTTTAAACAAAACGATTTAATAAAAATATTCATTTGAAACACTATCACCGTCTTTACCACGCTGATGACATATGTTTTATCTGTAATTATTGATACTTTCATTGCCTCCCTAACACTCCAATCCCATATCATAAATCGAACTGGAGAATCAAAATCAAATAATCTATCCCCTTCGTCGTAAACTTACGATTTCTTGTCCTGAAGTATCCTTAAATCATATTGGCCGTCGTTACATATTACCTCTACATTTACTAGACAAACATCAAACCTCCCAATTCATTACAAAAGACTCATATACAAGACTGTGATTAGACCTATTTGGACGTACGGAGTTGAGATTTGGGGCTCTACTAAACCATCCAATTCATCTCGTATCCAATCCTTACAATCCAAAATCCTTCGAAAACTCATAAATGCCCCTTACTTTGTCACTAATAAACTTATCCATAAAGACCTTAATGTTCCATATGTTGCTGATTTAACTCAAACCAGATACCTGTCCTTTCATAGTAAGCTCTATAACCACTCAAATCCCCTAATTTCTCAACTTGCTTCCCACTCCATTCCCGATAATCCTCCGAGGCGTCTGAAAAGAAGGTGGCCTAGAGATCTTCTAGTGTAGAATGTAAAAGAAAGTGCTACTGATGAGTAGTTCTTTTCAAGTTTTGACAGGTTATTGTAATCGTTATCAGCTCATTTACTTGGTGCATATAATCGCACAGTATTGAATAAATTGATATAAAAAAAAAAAAAGTCATTTTCCATTAATTCCCGTTCAACGGATCCGCTGCCTAGGACTCAACCTGGACAAACATCTTACTTGGGATCCTCTTATATCACTAAAACGACAACAGTTCGTCGTTTTCGACTTATCAACATTTGCTAGACAAACTCTTAAAGATGCCGATTAAATATAAAAAATACTTACTAACATCAGACCTATTTGGACACATGGATTTGAGCTATGGGGCTCCACTAAACCATCTAATTCTACTCGTATACAATCCTTACAATACAAAATCCTTCGTGATGCTCCTTATTATGTCACAAACAAACTTATTCATAAAGACCTTTATGTTGCAAACCAATTACCTGTATTTTTATAGTAAACTCCATAACCTTTCAAATCCATTAGTATCTCAACATGCTTTCCATTCTATTACAGATAACCCTCCGAGGCATCTTAAAAGCGGATGGCCTCGGGACCATTTAATATAGAACTTTCATTAAAGTGCTACCGAGGTGTAGTTGCTTTTCAAGCAATTGACATGTTATTATGAGCATTATCTTCACATTTGATAAATATATTTTTGTTTTATTTTGTATACAGTTGTCAATTTTATTAATTATGTATAAATAAAAAAAAAATAATAAAAAAAAATAAACATATTATATTTCTTCGTTTCACTCGAATCGACGTTTCACCACTTTTAATTGTCTTGTTATTCTTACTAAAGGAGTTAGGCTAGATGCAGACAAGTAAGTATATCTGCACTACAAGTATTCGATAAATCGAGAAATGTATATTTATTTATTTTATTTATTTTTTTTAAGGACGAATATTTTAAATTAATTAATCTTTTGCCATCCTGAAGGGACCGGTGTCTTTGCAATGAAGAAATAAAGCGAGATAAAGAAAGGATACGGCCAAAAGTGAGCTAGGTTTTATGAAACATTTTAAATTTACGCCTTTTTCCAGCTCCAGGAATACATTGCTAGCATCGGGCCGCTGGATGTAACCAGTTTAACAACTAATAAAACGCAGTTTATGCCGCTGGTTGATGGATATTTACACGAATAAAACGTTTCATTGTTAAAGCTAAAAGGTGGGTTTTAGGAATAAAAATCCGTCATAATCGAGACAAATAATTATTTTAAATCCTAAGCCAAGAGGTTCGATGTCTACACTAATGTCGTTGTTTGTGTACGTTCTTTATTTTTTTTTATTCTTGCAACTTTTTGTTTTCGCTAATATATATTTTTTAAATTTATTTATTGAAATTTACAACTGTATACTGTATACACAACAAGTAAATGTGTGGAAAATGATTACAACGACATGTCAATCACTTGTAAAGACATATTAATTGGTAACACTTGTAGAGCATTAGCTCGTCTGGACCTTCTTTTCAAATAATAAAGACGATTATCGGGAATAGAATGGGAAGCAAGTTGAGAAAAAAGTGGATTTGGATGGGTATGTGGTTTGGATTGGTGAATTAATTGCCACTTCTATTGGAATTATTTTATTAGAATAGTAGTTTCGAATGCTAAACATTTCAGTTCTAAAACATACAAAATATGGTTGTATGTTTTAGAACTGAAGATGAATGTTTAGCATTCGAAATTAGTTTTCTAATAAAATAATCCCAATAGAAGTGGCAATTAATTCATCAATCCTAATTGTATTGATCCTTCTATACCATCACGAGTACCCCAAGAGTATGCGGTTTGGTTTATTATGAAAAGAAAGGAGTTTGATTCGAATCAACAGCACATGGAACCTTAAGGTCATTGCGTATTAGTCATTTTAAGACATAGTAAGGATCATTAAGGATTTACTGGATACGTTTTGATAAATATAAGTTTTATATATATATACGAATATATAGAATACCTATAATTACTGAAAAATGAGGAAAAAACTCCCGTTCAAAAAGACCTGGACAAAGGAGGAAAAAGTTCAGTGAAATCCTTAGGCAAAGATGGGCCAACAAGAAAAAATTGAAAAATAAATGTGTATCCTTGTCGTAGAGGTCTTAAGGGACATCGTGTTTTATTGTAATGAAAATAATTCTCTAATTTGACAGATTTTTTTTTAACTTTTGACTACATTTTTAAAATTAGCGTTGAATTTCCTATACTAAAATGTTGTCAAGTTTCTTTTCAGACCGTAATAACGGTGTGCGAAAGCTAGAAATTAAGAAAAGTAAAGTTAGCGAAAAAGTTTCGAGAGTTACGATTCTTCCAAAAAAAAAAAAAATTAATAAATAAAAAAAAAAACCCTGCGAGCTGCCTAATCTCGCAGAAGTTGAGACACTTTAGCTTTCCAGCAGTATACTCAAAATTTCAATCATCTCTCAATTAGACAATATAATTGGTCTTTTATTAAAAAAAAAAACGTTGTTGGTTGAGACAGTTTGGTTTGTGCTATTTACCTACGTTTTTAGTCTAGTTTCACCGTTTTCAATATTTCCAACTAATTGCAAAACACCACACACACACACACGCACACACACATATATATATCCTTAAAGTGCATATGCAGCAAATCAGAGAAAGAATAAAATAAAGATATATATATATATATATATATATATATATATATATATATATATATATATATATATATATATATGTTAAAACCCGATAATTTTAATTTTTGTTTCACGTCATCTCCTATAGTGAGAAAGAAACTCTTAATTTATAATAAATAATTGTCTAATAGTTTTAATAGTGCGTTTCTTACAAGAGGACGTTTGCAGTTGTAACACAGATTTGAATGCCGATTTGTGTGTGGGTAATAGGGACCTATAATAGTGCAAAACTAGAGTTGTAGCCGTCAATGGGCATTAGGAGCCGAGAGAAAAAAAAAATGAAAATCACGTTTTATTTTTTTTCTCAGCTATCGGTCGAGATAGAGAAATTATAATTTCACGATTAATTGCAGTTATGTATGCTATTTGATATAAAAATACTTCCGTTATGCTCAAGACACCACCCGGCTTTAGGGTGCTCAAAAACTCTACAAAAATGACAAAATTTCAAGGAAATCCGCTGTAAATCACTGAAATATAAGCCGGATAAAATATAAGAAAATAAGTTTAAAAAAGTAGAAAAAATACAGAAAATAAAGAAGTTTATTTACCTTTGTTTCTTATTAATTTTCATTTTGACTAATTTGTATTTTATTTTATATTTTTTCTTCAATTTCTATGAATATATATTTTTCAATTTTTTTTTATACATAATTTCTTATTTTTCAACTGATCTCTATAATTGTAGCCTTAATGATAGCCATTGTTGTTGTGGCCGAAACGTCGGCTTATTATTTTTCATTATACTTATTTCATTATACTTAATGTCATGGCAATACTTTCGGCTTTTTGGACCTCAGAAGTAGTCTTGCAGCATAATTTACAAACCGAAACATAATTTTTTAATCATAGATAGAAAAGAATATGTAATATTAATCTACATTAATTTTATGAAGGCGAAATATTTTTTATCTCTAAAATTCTTTCAGTATAACAAATAAATACTAGAAATATATAGTATGATATATACTATATCATATATAGTATCATTGTTATACTAACAATCCTTATATGTTTGATTGCTAACTTTTATAACCATCCCAGCCATACTTGTTTACAATCTAATTCTCTACTCTCCTATTAAAATGCAAGATAAATGAACAAAAGTGAAAATTGTTTTTGTTTTTTTTTATTCTGTTTCAAGGTATAACACCTCAAACGTTATCATTGCCTATTATAATTGTTTCTTTTTTATTATTTAAATTTATATTTTTAAATTGGTCTATATTCAACTTAAGATGTTGTGAACTTTTCATTAAACATTTCATTTAATTCCTTGTGTTCAGAATGTAATTGGGGCATTCCTGTAATCTATGTTTCACTGTAACTATCTGCAGTATCGACATTTGGGTATTGGCTTTTTGGTTACAGAGTGAGTCAGATTAAAATAAAAATTATCTTACAAACAAATTATAGTAATGATAAAAATAATATTAATGTTATTAAATTCACCCAAAATCGCTCAACTGTTTCGTTAAATTGATAAAAACAAAGATATAATACAAAATATCCCATTTATAAGAAATGAGACAGGTTTAAAAAACTGTTTATACCGTTGAGGAACTGTTTAACTATAAAACGCGCATTGTTTACTCCATAGTATCTGAAATATTAGTATGATATTTACAGTTTAAAAAAAAAAAACTTAATGGAGGGACAGAGTAAATGTATTTAGCTGACCAACTGACCAACGTCAGACGTACTTTTGGGACAGCGCCAAGATATTTTTAAACTTTTGGAATAGTTTTTAAAGCTTCGATTTCGTTTCAATACCACCTCTCAGCACTTCCATGCCAACGATAGCTGGTCATTAACTGGGCTCGACCAAAAAAAAAAAAAAAAAAATTATAATAATAATAAGGTAGTTGAAATGTAGTAACAAATTGAACATAATAAATACTTAGAAAAAATAATTATAAAAATAAATCAATAAAAAAAAAAATTCTTACCCGACAAGGTTAATTTATTTTAAATAGCTAATTATCATTGCGAATGTTGAATATATAGGACCTTGCGAAAATTCTTTTATCTTTATTTCTCAATTTTATTATTTTATTTATACTCCCGTTATCAATGTTTTGGACTATCGACTTTGGATTATCGATTTTCAGTACCGATTCATCTTTCAAGAGTGGTAATAAAAATTATTTCGATTCCTTCTGTACATGATTCAATTATCTTATCAGAAAAAAGTAAAAAACCAACAGAGCTAGATCTTGTCAAGCTGTTACATTTTTGAGAGTTAAAAAAACGTTACATGAGAAAACTTTAGACTCAGCCATATTTTAAAAAAGACAAATTCATTTTTTAAAAAAAGTTTTTTTTCTAACGATTACTTGCTATGACAACATTTTTAATACGTTCGATAAATTACAGTATTTATTCTAATATATAAATTAATGAGCGTACTTATTAGTTGATATATAATATCGTTTTTTATTAACGGTTGTTTTTTATGTTTATTTATCATTAGATATATTTACAAAAAGAAAAAAAAAAAATATCACATTAATTTTCATTTGTTTTCTTTCCATTAGATACCGATTGTTTGATATTTACCATTCATGAGTATATTACGAATAAATAAGAGACGAGCTGAAACGGATATCATTAAAATTAGAATAACTACATAAATGAAGCGAAAACATTTACGAATCAACTAAACCAATCGAAAATCGACTTAGTGTACAATAGACTGGATATCTGTAATAAAACTCGCCATATCTTCAAGGAAATTTTAATTTCTTTAAGAACAATTATTTATTTTTTATTTTGCCTATATAGAATGTTGAAATCAAATATAATTTTTTTTTTTTAACTACAAAAACACTTCGATCTTTCAACTTAAATGCTACTATACATCATTATTAATATATTTCAGTTCATTAAATTTCGGAATTCTTATGCTATCACTCTACGACCCCTGACAGACTAACCCGTAATCTGGCTAGAAGATTATCCGGAAATCCAGTTTAACACGGTTTATGCTGGTTTTGGAGGTTAAGTATAAATATTGAAAATAAGATTTTTTTTTTTTTTTTAAGTAATTGTATCCGTTGATTTATTTGCATTTTTTAATTTTTCGTTTGATTGCATCATACAAAATGTATATTTTGTTGGGGAGGGGGGCTTTTCACTTTTGAAAACAATTCCCGCCCCCAGAATTTTATCAATTTACTGTATTTAAAATTGGGAAACCTGAAAATAAATTCAATAAAAAAAAACAAGGACAAATAAACCCATTATAGAGAAACAGCAAATTGAAAGCAATCATATTTGTAAATATACTAAAAAGGGGATGTTTGGAGTTGTAACTCACAGATTTTAATGCCGATATGTGTGTGGGTAGTAGGGACCTATAATAATGCAAAACTACAGTTATAGTTACCAAGGGGCCGTGAAAAAAAATAAAAAATAAAAAATATGAAAATCACGTTTTTTTTTTTTTTTTCAGCGCTCAGTCAAGATAGAGAAATGATTATTTCAATTTCAATTGCAGGTATATATGCTATTTGATAATTCCTTATCTGAAAAAACATGTAGAAACTAAATTTTGTCGAAATCAAAAATAATTTTTTTTTACCTTTAAAATTTTTTATGATTTTAGAAGGCAAGATGCTGTCAATTTCTGAAACAATGTAAATAATTTGTGCTATCTCACCTATTTCGCCACCGATTAAAACCAAATTTTGACGTCGTTCAGAAGCCCTATAACGGCATAGTTTAGTTCAAATCCGGAGGTTGCAGGATTTCCCATTATTGAGATATCTCAAGTTATAGCAGACCTAGGATTTTTCCATTCACATCCCTTTTTCTCCACTAAAATCTGAAGTAATGCCAATGTTATATACATAGATAAAAAGCAAAATGTATGCTGATTCTATTGTTACTATTACTGTTGTAATCGGTTGAACGCAGCAGTTGTTATGGCCGTTAGAAATCGTGGATGATATCTCAACTTCAAAATTATAACCTCGAAAAAGGTAAAAAATAAATATTTTTTGATTTTGATAAAATTTCATATTTTGTAGCCGTGACGATGGCCATCTTTTCTATGCCCGAAACGTGTTATACAAAGCAGAAGATCTTATTATTTTTTAAATATACTCACAGCCAAACCATTCCACCCTATTGATTTTTTAATTTTTTCGGCTTAAATTTTCGTTCTGATTTAGGTGTTTACGTCCGCTTATACTTTAACCGGTGTATATTTAACTGAGGATTATTGAATATACGAACAAATACAAAAAAGCAGTATTAAAAAAATAAAAATAAAAATAAAGTTACAAAATGTTTACCTCTCAAAACTTTATTCAAAATCACATGGGTTCATTACCCCCATCGAATGCAAGAAGCGTAATGGACGCAATAGAAGGAAACATAAAATTTATTTATTTTATTTTTATTAATATTATTATTATTATTTTTTTTAAATAAATTTATTGAAATTTACAATTTTATAAAATATATACAACAAGTAAATGTGTTGAAAGTGAATACAATCTTATGTAAATAGCATGTGAAGATGTACTCATCAGGAGCACTTCAATAAATTCTACACTAAAAGTTCTCTAGGCCATCTTCTTTCCAGACGCCTTGGAGGATTATCGGAAATGGAGTGGGAAGCAAGTTGAGAAACTAGTGGATTTGAGTGGTTATGGAGCTTACTATGAACGGATAGGTATCTGGTTTGGGATAAATCAGTAACATACGGGACATTAAGATCTTTATGGATAAGTTTATTTTTAACAAAGTAAGGAGCATTAAGGATTTTAAACTTTATAAAAAAAAAAAAAAAAAATCGTAAATTTGATATTGCTTTCTATTTTTTTTTTAAATAAGGCTTGGTATCTATTATTATGTAAGGAGATTAAGTATTATATAAAAAAAAAATGGTAGTAGAATAGTATTTTTAAATATATACACGGACAAACATGAAATTCCACCAGATTGATCTTATTTTCATTTTCTCGGCTAAAAATTTCATTCTTTTCTAGATGGTTACTTCTTCATGTACTTTAACCATGGCATATGAAACGTATTAGGATTGTTAAAAATATTAATTAATATAAACAAAGCAGTATATTATGTAAGGAAAACAAGGAATATTTCTTAACATTAATTTTATTATTTAAAAATTATATTTATAATGATATGAGCGAGGTTTCATGGCTTTGACACATTTTGAAGCCCTTTAATTTAAATCATTGTCAATAAAATATTTTTTTCAATTAAAAGTTTTGTTAAATTATTATCAACAGATGTTTTATTTAATATATTATTAGAAGTGCTATTAAAGGACATTATAATGCGATGTTGCTTATTGTTCATCCATATTGAAACTCTATGGATATGCATATAATAATAATCAGTTTCAATATGGATAAGCACTAAGTGACATCGCATTATAACGTCCTTTAACAGCACTTCAAATATTCTGTTAAATTTGAAATATGCTGATAATAATGATCGACAAAACTTATAGTTGAAAAAAATGGGGTATTTTTTAGAACACTGTCGCCAGTTATTAAATTAAATTATTGTGATTAATAGTAACTGTTACTACGAAATTCATCTAACATATATTTTATATTGATGTAGCTTTCAGTTATAATAATGAATTTATTCGAGGTTTATGACAATTATAAAAATCAGCAAAGCGCGCGTAATGTTTTCATAGAAAAAGGATTGCTGCACAACAGGAGAAGACATATGGAAGTCTTATCAATAAATTGAAGAAATAATTATAAATAATAAAAAAAAAAATATGAATATTTCACTGTGAATCACTCAAAAAATGTTGTTGATCCAGAAACTGGAGCATACACACAGACAGTGAGAAAAGGCGAAACGGCGTAATAAGAAGAAATGTGGACCTCTGATAGCAACGTTAAACGCATATTATTGTGAGTTCATGTGGAGGTAAATATACAGTGACACTGCTATTTTTGAAAGAATTTTGATTGATATTGTAGAATATTGGTCTCCTGAGGATTTATTTTATTCGGTAATAATTTATAATTATTAATTTTTTTTTTATGTTTGGTTAAATAAAAAAAAAAAAAATTATATCATGTGTTTATATTTTTCAAATAACGGAAATTACTTAAGGTTAGTAATAAGTAATTGGCGACCGTGTTCTAAAAAAAAAACCAAAAAATATTTTGTATTTTATAAAGCCATATGATTATAAGTATAATTTTTGAATAATAAAATTAATGTTGGGAGATATAATTGCTTATTATGTCCTTTTTTTTTTTTTATCAAAAATACATTATTACGTATTCTTATTCATATTTTTTCCCTTTATAAAGATGTATAGAATTCTTTGTCCTGGACAAATTAATTGTAAGGTAGTTACATAAAAATGTTTTTATTTATTTTTTGGGAGGAGGGCATAACGCTCTTATGTACTCCAACCAGGGCAGGAAGGACGGGTTACCAACCTATTCTAGCCTGGACGGGAAAGTCAAGATTTATTTCTTACACATAAGTATAATAAACAGTTCAGGAAATGAAATCTTTTTTTTTTTTTTAAATTGCTCTTCTGTAAACTTACGGAAATGTGACATAGTGTTCTGTACTTCCGAGGAACAGATATAATACACGGATTGCTTTTATTTTATTAACATTCTTAATAATCCTAATACGTTTCATATGCCATGGTTAAAGTGAATGAAGAAGTAAACATCTAACAAATATCATGTCTGTCCGTGTATATATTTAAAAATACATACTATTCTTAGCGTCTGCAAGTAAAAATAACAAACGTATTCTAGAAGCGAACTGAATAGAACGGAGGAGAGAACGGTGGATATTTAACGCAGTTTATAACAGAAAAGAAATCTACAACTTCTGTTTTATTTTCCGGGTAGTATTGCAAACTCAGATAAACAGCTGAACCTGATATCAGTTTCTTCATTAGCCAAATCCAACGAGTTTATAAGATTATAAAAATCCTCTATCTTCCATTTGTGTTCCTCCAGTTCGCAGCTTTAGAAAATAACGTCCAATTTAGGATATACCGGTGACAATTAAGGTTGATTGACATCTTGTTGACATAGTGTCATGTCAGTAGCAAGTAGTACAATTACAAGGGGGCGGCAAACAACAATCAGCAGGACACAATCACTTAATATTCTGAGTTCAACGGAGCGACCAATCACCCACCTACAGCCACGTATTGACAGAGAGCAAAAGCGGTAGGTACGTCCAAAGCCGTCAAACCGCTCCTTGTAAATGGGGAGGGATGATTAAATTTTAGTATAGCCGACCACAAATAATTTTAATATATTCTTTAATAGGATATAGATCAATTAATTAAAATTAATAGGCCCTAAATGTTCAGGTCCTAATAGAACCATCATGAGGAGCAATTACAAACATCAAGGTCAAATGAGGACTGAGGGCAAGCCAGAATGAGAAGTAACATTCATAACAAAACTGTTTTATATAATGCATCCTGGATATATTATATACAGGGTGAGCACCTCTTAGTGTAAAAAAAAAAAAGTTGAGTGATACTAGATCAAAAGTGTAGAAAAATGCCACAGACCTTACCTTTCTATTCCAACCCGTTGCTAATATACAATAAATCAAAGACTTTTTTGAGGAAACCACGTTTTTTTTATCACAAAAGCTGTAATATCTCCATTTCGTTTAAATATTTTTCAAACTTTGTCCAAATTTTCGGATTTAGCATTAAATTTTCTATAAGAGCAGAGTACATGTAACCTTGATTTTCACAAACTTGTGACCTAAAGAACAGCCTGATCTTCACCTTATTTAGGGAAGTTACAATATCTTGTATTACTTCAAAGCTCACCGTTTTTCGCAAAAACTATCTCACAAAAACTTATAAATTTAATCAGCTTTCGAATGATATGTTAAAAGTAATGATTATGTTTAGATTTCGTGGAGAAATTTACTTTTAAAACCGAAAAACATGGTGTTCTCATTTGGCACACAAATCAGCTACTTGTGTAAATAAAACCATATGACTATCCCTTACTGAAAATGTGCATTTTAAACATAATAAACTCTTCATTGGAGTAAAAAGCAAATCATATTGTTTAAACAAATTAATAATTCTAACTCATATCAGACTTAAAAGACAAGAAACTGCTCGTCGTTTCGGACTAGTACGACATTTAATAGACAAGCGTTCAAACCTCCCAATAAATTACAAAAGACTTATTTACATGACAATAATTAGATCTATTAGAACATACGGAATTGAGCTTTGGGGGTCCACTAAACCTTCCGCTTCTTCTTGTATCCAAAATCCTCGTAAAAACCTCTATTCTCCTTATTATATCACAAACAAACTTATCCATAAAGATCATAATGTTACATATGTTGCTGATTAAACATACATTGGAAAAACAACAATTTCAGAAAATTCGTTACAATACGTACACTTTTGTCATTTTTATTCTATTCACAAATTTTATAAGATATGATGTAAGATATATACATATAAGCTGTTGTAATTGATTTTTTCTAATTTTTACTACTGTTTAGAGATCAACCTCGAGTTGTAAAGCCTATTTATTATTAAATAAAATTATATTAATCATGCAGAGGTTGTATGCCGGAACATGAATACTTAATATGACTTGTAAATTGTAAAAAAATGTAAATAAAATATTATTATTATATGTTGCTTATTTAGCCCGAACCAGATAGCAATCCTTTCATAGTAAACTCCATTCCCACCGGAATCCATTAGTTTCCCAACTTGCTTCATGCTCAATTCCCGATAATCCTCCGAGGCGTCTGAGAAGAAGATGACCAAGAAACCTTGTAGTGTAGAACTTTTAATGAAGTGCTACTAGTGAGAAGTTCTTTACATGTTATTGACATGTAATTGTAATAATTTTCCTCAAATTTCCATGTATACAATGTATTCAGTTGTAAATATCAATAAATAGTTTTTTAATAATAATTCCGTAATTTGTATGATGGTTGTTTGTCTTGCCTTTACATTCATTCTAACGTGGTTTGTTTCATCAAGCTTCACATGGTGGTCACAGTTATCCATGGAAGAAGTGGGCCGGTCTAGTTCAAGATGGTGTGACGGTGTTGCTGAAAATGCAGGTACCTTGCAATTTGCTAGGATTTTTTAGGAAATTTGCTAGGAGTAGCATACTGAAGGGTAGCAGCAAATAACCACGACTAGCGTTACTTGCTATTGGAGGCCAGGACTCTTATCGCGAGTTGTAAAGCCCAGTGAAAAAATTAAATAATAATTGTTTATCTGCGCTTAGCGTCCTTACCAACTCCAACTAAGGAAAAAAAGGAGGGGTTATCCTACAGGTTACCAACCTATTTTAGCCAGAGTGTGAAGGCCGAAATTCATTTCGTTTTAAACTTGCGAATTAAATACCTATCTTTTGAGACCTTTTGTACCGGGCGCTCTGAGACACAACGCACTCTCCAAACAAGGTTTCCTTTTATGAATTGATCTTATATATTTTAAGCAAACAAAATCATAAATACCATCCACACATTTCTTGAATAGGATGTAGGAGTATTTTTTTTTTTTTTTTTTTTTTTTTTTTTTTTTTTACCTTTTAGACAATAAATCTTCCTTAAATATGTCAATAATGAAATAAATACTTTGAATTACTTTTTTTTTTTTTTTCTCTTTCTTCTTTTTATATGTTCATATATATACGATTGTATTTTATGTTAATATTATTATTTCATATATACATATATATATATATATATATATATATATATATATATATATATATATATATATATATATATATATATATATATATATATATTTGCACAACGTTTTTTTTTTTCTGTTAATTTTTTCACAGAAGAAAAAATAATTTTTTAATTTTAATTTTTAAATTTTTTTTAGCTGCTTATAACTCTAGATTTTTAATTTTTTCTTCATATATTTTTTATTAATTTTTGTTTCCTAAATTAAACAATTTATTTTAGCGAATGCTGAAGGAAGGGCACTTATCTTTTAACAATATCTACACACCCACAAAAACTCACCCCTGGTGTGTCCCCACTACACTAACAGCCCCGATAACACTCCCAGGCGCCTTGGACAGAGAATGGCCCTCATGGCCTACTTGTTGGGCTAACAATAGCGTCTAGAGTTTATTTTCAGTTATTTCTTTTAGCTGAGTAACTTGTAGACTTTTTCTACTACTTTTCCATTTAAGTGAATAATGGTAAAATAACAGTCGTAAATTCCACATTTTTTGTATATAATCACAAGCACAACTGCGAAAAAGGAAAATTAAAAACTTAACATTTTATCCAGATCTTCAAACCAGAAATTCAAAGCTGTTTAGAACATATTGTAGAAAGTCTATCTCCATTTTGTTTATGACAAACAATTTGATTCAATTTTCGAAAAATGTATAGATTATGAGAAACGTATGGCCACTTTGAAAATATCTCGTTTCCCAATACTTCAACACGTACCATAAAAATGCTTTAAGCATGCAATTAATTACAAAGTTCTTACTAGCATGACTTCAAATAGATATTTTTGAACTTAAAGATTAACAATCCAAAATCCTTAATGATTTTTCCGACGGTACAAATAAATTTATAGACAATGCCTTCAATGTATCAGATGTTGCTGAATCCCGAACTAAATTCCTTTCATCATTAACATACTGACTCAAATCCATTTTTTTCTCAACTCAAAATAATCCACATAGGCGTTTGAATCGAGATTTAAGTATTAGGGCTTGGCTTGCCCTCCCTTAAGGGAAACCCTGAACCAACATTGTCCCCCCATGTTCTTTCTGAACCAACATTGTCCCCCCATGTTCTTTCAAGGTTTCTCTGGGGTACTTGTATATATTGTAAATATAGTGTGATTTTCTACTATATTATTATTAATTATAGTTTGTATCTTGTGTAGGTAACGTTTTTTTCTCCATTTTCATTATACATATTGTATGAATGGATTCATTGTCATCCGCATTACTCTTAGGAGAGTCAACAACAATTTAATAGCAAAAGATGAATAAAATTAGCAAAAATAAAGTAATAATAATTTTACTAAATATTTTATAGTATTTTTTTTTGTTTTTTTTTTATTATCCATTTATTGAAATTTACAGCTGTACATAAAATAATACATACATACAGTAAATTTAATAATAACATAAACCAATAGAATGACAATTTATTTGCTCCCGAGGACATCTTTTCAAACGCCTCGGATGATTGTCAGGAATAGAATGGGAAGCAATAATAATAAAAAAAAAGTAATAAATACAAATAAAATAACTATAAAAAAATAAACAAATAAAAATGGAATAGAAAAAAACTCAAACTACACAAGATACAAATGTAGTAAATCTTATTATAAAATAAATTATAAAATAATGGAATAATGAAATAAAAAAGAAATAGAAAAAAAAAATGAAATACAATCACAGGGTTAGTATGGTTGGGAATTTCTCTATTAATTTTTATTTGTAGTTTTCTCAAAGTTTCTAAGTTATCATAAGTACTAATTTTTCTGATGTTTTTTCGAAATTTTTTATACAAATGTTAACTATCCAAAGCTTAGTGCCATCTCGAAAAAATTATAGTTTGACAAAACTATCAGAAACATCATGTAGGAAATGAAATGTAATTTAATTTGTATAATGTTTTTTTTTTTTTTTTTTTTTTTTTTTTTTAAATATGCCGGGTTTTTTTCAATTGAAATCTAAATAAAAAATAACTAACTAAATAAAATGGCAATTGCTTGCTAAACAACTACCCTCTGGTAGCACTTCAATAAACATTCTACACTAGAAGGTATCTAGACCACCTTCTTTTCAGATGCCTCGGAGGGTTGTCAGGAATAGAATGGACTCAAGGAAGTTGAGAGACTAGTGGATTTTTATAGTTATGAAGTTTACAATGAAAGGATAGGTTTCTGGTTTGGGCTAAATCAACAACATATGGAACATTGCGGTCTTTATGGATACGTTTGGTTGTGACAAAGTAAGAAGTGATTTTTCGAAGGATTTTGGAATGCAAGGTTTGGAATCGAGATGAGTTAGATGGTTTAGTGGTCTAATAACAGTCATGTAAATAAGTCTTTTGTAATGAATTGGGAGGTTTGATCGTTTGTATAGTAAATGTTGAAGACAAAAACGACGAGCAGTTTCCTGACGTTTTAGTCTTGTATGTGGATTCCAAGTTAAACATTTGTCCAGTTGGAGCCCAGAATAGCGGATCTGTTCAACAGGGATTAGTGGAATATTTAATAGTTAAATACAATTTTAGTATATAATCAAACAACACTATAAAAAGCTTTGGAATGTATTCAGTGCTTAGAAATTATTTAAACTGTTTTTAAAATTAATTTATTCTTTTTTTTCACTAAAAGGCCATAGAGACCACGCGAATATTATGAAGATGGATTTTTAATTCTGTTCCTTCTCATCATCCATATCTCCTTCATTCTTTCTGATTGCCTCTGTCTCCTCTCCTCCGTCCAGGCCATACCCTCCTTTGGCTCCTTCCTGTCCACAAGAACCGCTATTCCTTGTAGTTTCTTCCTATATTCTTCTCTATCAAGGCAGTCACGTTCCTCAATCCTCAGTTTGCTAGTCTCCTCTTTTAGCATTTTTATGTATCCTTGTGCACTCTTGTAATTCCAAATTTTCCGAAAAATAGCCTTATTAAGTCTTTCCTCAGGCATTCTTACCATATTTCCATAGAACTTCAGTCTCTTAGTTCTTATATCCGTCTCTATGTTCGTTGTTTCTTTGTAGATCTCCTCGTTTGATCTTAACCTGTATCCTTCCTGCGTTTTCCTAGGGCTGTAAATTCTCCTTAGGATCTTTCTTTCTACTTTCAGCATTCTTTCCAGGTTTGGGAGTTCATGGTCAGCATTCCAGGTTCATGGTCTCTGTCCCATATAGTATAACTGGCTTTACTACAGTATTGTAGTGCCTGATCTTTGCTTTTATGGACAGGCTCTTTTTATTGTAAATGTTAATGGTTGCAAAGCTCAATCTCTCCAGTCTAGCGATCTTTTCCTTCATGCTCTCCCTTTCCAATCCTGTACTGCAGATGATCTCCCCTAGGTATTTAAATTTCTGTGTTACTTTGATTGGCCCGTATTTAGTTTCCACTATTTTCTTAATTTCTTATTTCATTTAAAAAAAAAAAAAAAAAAAAAAAAAAAACAAGCCAATGTAAACAATACAAAATTATCTTTTACTTTTACGTTTCTTTTCCGAGGAATAAACCCTCTGTTAGCTTTTACGAACCCCTTATTTAAATGGAGATGTTTTTATCGTTTTGATTGGCCCGAGGATGATGAAAATAAATGGAGAAAATTATAAGTAAATATTTTCCACGCTGAAGATGAGTCTTCCAAAGGAGTTACAGCTGGGGATTATTGAAGGCTAGAGAATGGGGGAGGGCTATATTGCTAGCAAGCTCTGGCTAAGGGATAATAAACTGAAAAGCTCCCCTTAATTCTCTGGACCAGTTGCTATCTTAACCCCCTCCTTACCCCCCACCCCTCAATAAATATATTTTATTATTAAAAATGTTCACTGTTAGTTAGTTAAAAGTATATAGAGGCACACCTATTGCTCCATGGGTCTTGTATACATCATATCATCACTGTGTTCAAAATAACTGGTTAGTAAAAATAATTTTTTGAAAAAAAAATTAAAAAAAACTTCCTTTAAGTCAATTTTTTTTTAAACACCTTGGAGGATAATAGAATGTTGAATCGGAATACGAGGATATAGGCGGATTTGGCTTTTAATTTTTATTATTAAAGGTTAGGTATCTAGCTCGTAATAAATCAGCAACATACCATCCACATCATTATGAATTAGTTTATTTGCGACATAATTAGGAAACTTGAGGATTTCTCGAAGGATTTTAGATTGTTTGGTTTTGTGGAGCCTCGAAGCTCAACTCCGTTAGTCCAAACAGCTCTAATTATAGCGATGTAAATGAGTCTTCTGTAATTAAGTGGATGCTTGAAGTGTTTGTGTGGCATAAGGTAAATACTTTTAAAGTTCCCATTTGCAGATTTTTTTACCTCAATTTCTTTTAGGACCGTTCTGTTTCTTTTTTTTTTTTATTCGTTCATAGTTTATGGAAAAGACAAAAGTATGCTGTTTGAGAACTTACTTTCAGAAGCATTCTTTCTGTATAGGCACACAGAAGCATCCTGAAAAATTGTCATTGAACTATCTGGAACTAAATGCTAAACTCCTAACCAATTTACAGTATTCATATTATACATATTACAATGTTACTGGTGGATATGGTATCGACTAACTAAATTATCCGAGCCAGGGAAATCTTTTCTCTTCACTGATCCATACCCCCGGGCACTCGCAGTTGCGAAGTACAAATCGGGGATGAATGTTCATTGAACATTACTGTTAACTAGATCTTGTTGACATACGTCATATATATATTATAATTATGAAATAATTAATTGTTGTTGATTAATATATTTTTTTTTTTTTTTTTTTAGAAGAGAAAAGATTTGCCCAGTCGGGATTCGAACCCGAGTCTCCACTTTCTAGCGTGGTGCCTTATCCACTAGGCTACCGAGCTCGTATCCGAGCCAGGGAAATCTCTTTTCTCTTCACTGATCCATACCCCCGGGCACTCGCAGTTGCGAAGTACAAATCGGGGATGAATGTTCATTGAACATTACTGTTAACTAGATCTTGTTGACATACGTCATATATATATTATATTTATGAAATAATTAATTGTTGTTGATTAATATATTTTTTTTTATTTAGAAGAGAAAAGATTTGCCCAGTCGGGATTCGAACCCGAGTCTCCACTTTCTAGCGTGGTCTAACAATTCTAGTACACAACTCACCTATGGAATTTTAGAAGAACGGGATGGATAAAATTTACATGATGTATATTAATGTAAATGTATATTATTGTTCTGATATTTTGTTTATTGCGCGATTTTTAAATTTTTCTATGTTTATCATTTCTTTAATATTTCGTAAAAATTATATTGTTCATGGTGAACAATTCCAGCATGAACAGAATAAAAAAAAAATATATATATACATAAACACATACCATAAACTTAAATTGATACGAAGTTTAGTTGAATAAAATTAATGGAAAATTATGAGATATTAAAATTTTATGGATCAAACTTTTAAACGATGAAATTTAATGGTTAAAACGGGAAAAAACCTACACAAAGGATAAACGTAAAACTATTCCAAAATTAACTGCCCTTAAAAACCTTTGATAAAAATTAACGAGCATTTAATTTTAAAAAAGTGTAACGCTGGAAAATAATTACTGCAAAATAGTTTGTCTATTATATTAAAAATTTATTCCGAAGTAATTAAGATCAGTGGAACTTATCACAAGTTTATTGGTGTAATTCCTTCCTTCTTTCCTTTTTCTTTTTCTTTTTTTTTTCTTAAACGTAGAATTAAAAAGAATGGGCAGAAGGTTGTCTTCGGGACCCTCTTTTATGCCTTTTTTTCTCTATTAACCTCCTATCTTTTTCCTTTATGAGTTGGCCTTCTTTCATTTATTCATTAATTATGTCAATAAGGAATCTTTAATTAAATCTTCTTTTAGTAATAGCTTAAGACGGACAGCTCTTAGTTTTCTAGTCCCCTCTCACGTTTTTCTTAGGATTAGAATGATTTAAAAAAAAACTATTATTTAGAAAATGCTATATAGAAAAAAAAAAAAAAACAATAAAATTAAAACGCAAAAAAAGGAAAAAAAAAAAAAAAAAAAAAAAAGGTGGGATATATGAATTTTAGGAAATAAAATCGGCCAAATTGAAACATTGAAAATTAAAAAAAAAAAAAAAAAAAAAAAAAAAAAAAATTAAAACTGAAAAGAAGAGTTAGTTTTTGATTTATTTATTTTTTTTTTGGATTTCAATAAAAAAAAAAAAACAGCACATTTTAACAAAAAAAAAAATCATAAAAATTAAATTACATTTCATTTTTTTTTTTTTTTTTTGAGATAGCAATAAACTTTGGAAAGTTAATATTTGTATTAAACATTCCAAAAAAAAAAAAAAAAAAAAAAAAAAAAAAAAACATGAAAAAATAATACTTTTTTATATATCAATTCATAGAAATTTACAGCTTTACAAATATATACATTAAGTAAATGAGCTGATAACTATTACAATAACATGTCAAAACTTAAAAAGAACAACTCATCAGTAGCACTTCAATAAATATTCTACACTAGAAGATCTCTAGGCCATCTTCTTTTTAGACGCCTCGGAGGGTTGTAGGGAATGGAGTGGGGAGCAAGTTGAGAGACTAGTGGATTTGAGTGGTTATGGAACTTTCTATGAAATGATACGTATGCGGTTTGGGCTAAATCAACAACATATGGAACATTAAGGTCTTTATGGATATGTTTGTTGTTGACTTAAGGGGCATTTAGGATTTTTCGAAGGATGTTGGATTGTAAGGATTAGGTACGAGATGAATTAGATGGTTTAGTGGAGCCCCAAAGCTCAACTCCGTACGTCCAAATATAGTTTAAATAAGTCTTTTGTAATTAAATGGGAGCTTTGAACGTTTGTCTAGTAAATTTTGAGGTAGTCTGTAACGACGAGCAGTTTCTTGTCGCTTTAGTCTTTTGAAAAATCTAAAAATTAATATTAATTGAGAAATTTCCAACCACCCTGCGATTGTATTTAATTTGTTTTACTCTCTTGCTTGAATGACTGCTTCCACTAGTCTTGGTATACATGTAAATAACGAAACGAATGGTAAACATGGATTGAAGAAAATTTGATAAAAATAATCTAAAATTTCATCGTTTCTTATTAACATGGAAAAACATTGATGTGTCTAATCCTTAATGTCTCACGTTTAATAAAAAATATTAATAAGAATATAAACCAAGTATGGATTAAGGTAAAAAACAAGAAAATATCGAGAATTATGGGTGTTGCAATACTTTTGACGGGGAGTTAACACGCTAATGATTAATAAATTAATTATACCTTTTCGAACTTTTAATAACTCGAACTTCAATTACTTTTAAGTAAATTTAGAGAACAAGGTCCTAAAAAATATTATTCGACGAAAATATTTTAAAAAAAAATTTTAAATAACCATTGTTAACTCTATTACCTAATTCCTTTCAGGAAGGCAGGTGGTAATTCATTTAAAAATAAAAGCTAAAATATTAAAAAAAAATCCTGCCATTACTGGCGATGGCGCTATGGCGGTGGAAATTTTCACAGTTTCAACGAAAAACAATAGATGTGTAGTAATTTATTATTTCGTTTAACAAAGCGTGCAAAAATGGTAGAAATGGAGGGAGTATTGAAGTGTTGAAAATGCACATTGTTCTGGAATATTTCCCCGAATCCGAAACATAATGTTTCCAACGTCAATTGCTTTTCCACGAATTTATGTTTCTACCTCTTAAAAAAAAATTTTTAATATTAATTTTCAACCGTTTCATTAAAGACTTCAATTTTTAAAGATGAGCGAAGATTTTTTCTGTTTTCCTTTGATGTATACCTTCGCGATTCAAGAGATCGTGATTATAACTGAGATGTTTGTTCCTTGGCTAGTCTCCCTTTGAAGAAGGGATGTTAATAAAGCCCTTTTTGTATTTTTTTTTTTTTTTTTTTTTTTCGCTGCCACCTTATTCACTCCGGGCTCTCTCTCTTAAGCGGATGAGATGATTAAATCGAATTTTCTATTTACTTCCCTCTTTAATAAAAAAATATTGCCCGCATTTCCGAGGAAAAGCGCTCTACTTGCTTAGAACATCTTTCTTAAACTAGTTTTTTTTTTCTAGCTCATTTTCTAGTCGAGATGAGCTCTATCTATTAAATTTACCGCTTGTTGAATATTTACTTGAGGAAGTTATCAAGTTGTAACCATTTAAAAAAATATATATATTTCTGCGGGTAAAACTTTATTAACTGGTAGAAAATCTTAGAAATCTCAACTAGGATTGAGTTTGAAAAACAAATATACATAAGCATAGTATTTTTTTACATTTTTATTTTTAGATAACTGACTCGCCTTCTATAGCACAAATTTCTTTGCCAGCCACCTTTGCGCTTAGACCTTTTGAAATGAAATGAAAATGAAAATAAATTTATTCTGGGGCCATTGAACCTTAACAATAATTATAATGAACAATATAATGGCGGCCTAGCAGCCGGATAATATTAAGGACAAAGTTTTTAGCTATTTAACAATATTAAAATAAAAATTATGATAGAAAAAATAGTATTAAAATAAGGCAAGCAAATGAAAACAGATAAACATAAAAAATACCGTAAACAGGGTTAAAATACGTCTTATTAACATAAAATAAAAAATAAAAAATATAACCTGGGATAATTATATAAGTAATGACAAAAATAAACACAAAAACAAAATTACATTGAAGTTATATGTTGAATATTCCTATCTTATTGTTGAATATATTCTTCTTCTATTTGATTATTTGACTGAATACCTAATAAGTAAAGGAAGAGTCGGGATTTAGAGGTATTGGGAGTGGAGGAATGGCGTATGTTGGATCGGAAGGAGTTCCACAAATCAGACGCTCTGGCTATGTAGGACCGTTTGAATGATACTGTGAGGAAGGGAGTTAGGTAAAAGTCAGAAGGACGGGATCTAGTTTTGCGGGATCTCACGACTTTAATGATAATGCTTCGATAATGTAGGGAGGTGACTGAGAGGAAAGAGATTTGTAAATATACTCTTAACTATATTTACGGAAGATTGCTTATCTGTAAGGTGGGAAAATAAATTATGTTTAAAAGAAGTTAAGGAAGACGATTTACGAACAGGAATTGATAGGGAATTCCAGAAGGAAGTAGTACGATTGATAAAATATTTTTTAAAAGGAAGTTCATTGGTAGGGAGTATACAAGTTAAAAGGTCGGGACCTTGTGTTCGGGAGGTGGGTGGAACGCAGAATTATTAGGTCAAGAATATAGGAAAGTTTTTCTGTTTTTTAGTGATTGAAATATGAATGTACCTATAGGAAGTACTGCTGTCGGAAATTTAAATTAAAACAAAAAGTTAGGATTGATTTCTCGGAAATCAAATTTTCTTTGACTAGGAAAAACGATAGATAATGGATATGTTTTATCTAAATCTTTTTTAATTTGAACCGATATAGCTCTAAAACGGTAGGTACTAGCGACAAGTTTTTAAAAACAAAAAATTCTCTATTAAATTTTTGATGCGAGAACTGTTGTCGAATTTCAATCCGAGCAACACCAAAAGATCTAAAAGACATATCCCTGTCAAAACTGAAGCTGAGAATATCGGCGGGTAACGTGTGACCACCTGGGAATCCCGAATGAACCTAATGAAACAGTTCATTAATCTATTGCATTAGCACGCACGTTTTAAAAATTTAAATCCCCCCACCAATCCAACTCAAGTCGCAATGATTTAAATGATGAGTAATAATTAATATAAATCGTAGGATCAAAAACATTCTTATATGATTAATTGTGAAAGTTGGAATTAAGGGATTGCCTTCATTCACAAGGACTTTTGAAACAAAATAGTAAAATAAAATAAAATAGATAATACTATACAGTTGATCCCAGCGCCATTACTAGTAAAGATATCTATTATTAAAAACCAATAGAAACCATCAAAGAAAGCTCTAATGCCCAATGCCGATATCACCGATGTTTGCCTATTAGTCCAGTAAAATAAGGGTTTGCCGAAGAAAAACTGACGGACTTTACTAGAAAACGAAGCTTTTTTTCGAAGAAAGTCTTTAAATATTAATTTTAGCTGGAATTATTCCATACGAAATGAAAAAACTATTCCGAAATCGGATCATTTACCGCAAAGAGAAAAAGTGCATTGGCCAACTGTAATATAAATTAAATAAATATGATCTAATAGTAAATTTAACCAGCTATGAGATGAAAATATGAAATTTTGGATCGGACAAATAGTTTCGGAGTTATAGCGATGTGCAAAAGAACGTGGATTTCACAACAGTACGGGTTATTTAGCGTGCTTTTAAGAGAAATGAAATGAAAATAAATTTTATTCTGGGGCTATTAAAAAAAATTCAATGAAGAAAATACAGTAAACAAAGCTAAGAAATATAAATTGACCGGAAAAATAATGTATCTTGTTTGATAAAATGTTATAAATTATGCCGAAACCAATTATACAAATTTAGTGCAATAGTACTAAAATCATGTTGTACAAAATCAATATTATATTCTGAATATTCATATTTCATTAAAAAAAATATTTTCTTCATCGATATGACTATTAGATTGGATATCTAACAAATAAACGGAAAGTAGGAATTTGAAGCTATGTGTGGAGGAATGGCGAATGATGGAAGGGAGGGAGTTCCAGGAGTTAGAAGCTCTGGAAATAAAGGAACGTTTGAAGGATGTTGTGTTGAATGGATGTTGAAGGCAGTTAGGTAGAGGTCTGAGGAACGGGATCTGGTTTTGCGGGAATTCACTGATGATTTTAATGTTAATGCTCTGAGGATATAGGGAGGTGACTGAGAGGAAAAGTGATTTGTAAAGGAATGAACCAAGGAAGTATTGTCTTCGGAAGGAGGGAAATAACAGGGACATTATTAAAACATCATATACAATCGTCTAATAGTCAATTTAATCAGCTTTAAGAGGAAAAAAAGTAATTTTGAATCGGACAAATAGATTCGGAGTTCTAGACAAAAAAGTGCGACAAACATGTTTTCGCTGAGAAGTGGGACTTATCGCCAGCTAGCCAATTTGTACAAATTTTCCCAACAAAAATAATCGGTATTTTGGTCTTGAAGCCGACGTTTGCAATGGTAGCAAATTTCAGATTCGGATTCAGCACCAAAAAAAAACAACAAAAAAAACATAAAGATCCGTTGAATATTAAAGTTCGGCATTTTTTTTCTTGAAAACTGACTTTTGGAGCCTTATTTTACTGGACTGTATGTACTGCCAATTACTGAACCAGATTCAAATCCTAATGTACATATTATGACACTTCATCCTCTCTGCATCTCGTTTCACCTGTCACTTTAGGAATAGTTATTTTTTTTTTTAGTGATTCGCTCTATTATTTAGCCCAAGTTGACACGGCCATTGCGATATCCGGTGCTTTTACTTAAATTATATTTCCCAGATGCAAGTCACGCAATTCTGCGTGTGGTGGTCTCATTTATACTCACACTCTAAAATGTGTTAATATTTTCCAACTTGCTAAAGATGAACTGGGACGATATGATACGTCATTTAAATTTGTGTTAATATAACATAAAGAATTAGATTAACATTTACTAAAACGTATTTTGTTCTATCATTTATTTATTTTTTTTAAAAGCAACAAAGAAGGAAGGCTACAAAATAACTTCTGAGTGAATAATTATAGGTGGCTGTGGATCGGTATGGCAACCTTCCAAGATAAGTCGGATATGGCGGTCCAAACTATTGTTCGGAATCCGTGCTTTATGCCAAGCCTGTAAATTGTCTATTCAGTACGTTTTTCAAGGGGAATATTCTTCGTTTTCTGCTGTCGATGGCAGAATTGTAAATTATATTAGCAATACATTTAAAATAAAACAATTAAATCCACCTTAAAATGTTTATTTTACCTATTCCAAAAAACTTTAACAAAAATATAGACTATAGGTTACCGTTGATACTATATTACCTAGAGTCGGGAATCGTGTGAGGGGGATCACGAATACGATCATCCTAATCCTCTGGCTCAAGCTCTATCCAGTTTTGATCATTCCTATAACAATCCCAGGATGTTAAAGAGACAGTGATCCCGAGACATTATGTAGTATAGATTTATGTAGGAGTCCTGATAATGATCGCTTTCTCCCCTCAGGTTCTAAACGTATGTGGCTGAGAGAGGCGCTGGGATCTTGCCATCGTGATTCTCCAGGCTGTGTGCATTGCATATAGAGTATGTCTGTATTTTAATTTTTTTTTATTATGTTATTTCAGTTTTGTTCAGTAATTATTATTAGTTATATAGTAAGGCAGATTGTGGTCTTTATGACCATAAAGCTTAAGTTTAAAAAAAAAGTGTCCCTTATTGGGAGTTCTCTAAGCAAACGTTTTTTTATTTAGAAATAGTGTTTTATGAACGTCTATATAATTCCATCAAATCAATCCGCGTATATATACACCCATACACACCTACACACACACACACACCCACATACATACACGTGGGCTCAGCTAGAGGGCAATATAGTCGAGTACAGTGTTGATTTAGGCGGACGTGACAATGATAAGGCTAAGGACAGAGCAGCCCGGTGCCCCTGTCCCATGCTAATCACCCTGATCTCTCCCTCCCTCCCTCCCTACCTCCCTCCCAGTATCCATCCCTTAATCTGTTCTCTGTGAGGACATGGATCAGTAAATTGGAGTGATCTATTGTTCACTTCTAATTAATTACAATTAACTAATAGATGAAACAACAAATTAGGCTAGATAGGCTCACAAGAAGTTATCGGACACTAAGAATAACCTTGTTCTTTAATGTTGATTCTGATTTCAACAAAAAGAAGTGAACTTTTTGAACCAATCTTAATATATATATATATATATCGCTCATTCTGAAAGCTAAAATGTAAACCTATTTTAGACAGGATTTGGATTTTAAAGATAGTGTTGCATTTGAGCTCATGAATATATTCTTATGAGGTCTTGACCCAAGAAACTGCCAACTGTTAAAGACTACTCCAACATATACTTGACAAACTTTCAAAGCTTCCAATTTATTAGAAAAGAAACACATGACTATATTTAGACCTATATGGATATACGGAGTTGAGCTTTGGGGCTCCACTAAACCTTCCAATTCATCTCGTATACAATCCTTACAATATAAAACCTTCCGTAAAATCCTTTATTCCCGTTACTATGTCACACATAAAGTTATCCAAAGATGTCTCAAATCTGGCTGAATTGGCCCAAGAAATTGCTCGTAGTTACAGACTACTTCAACATTTACTAGACAAACATTCAAAGCTCCCAATTAATTACAAAAGACTCATTCACAAGACTGTGATTAGACCTGTTTGGTCATACGGAGTTGAGCTTTGGGGCTCCACTAAACATTTCAATTCTTCTCGTATTTGGCTGAATTGCCTCAAACCTTGATAATCTCTCCAAGATTCCCACTGCATTCCCGATAACCATCGAGGCGTCAGAAAAGAAGATGAACAATCTTGTATATAGATCATGATAGTGTAGATTTTATTTGGTGCTACTAATTAATAGTTGCTTTACAATTTGTTGACATGTCATTTTAGTTAAATTTCCACACCTTTAGTAGATGTATATATAGTATACACTGTAAAATAGCTAAATAAAAAAATATTTTCTATTCTCAAAGTAACCCAAAAGCCAGTGAAGTATACAGGTTCCAGATCTCCCAGGATCTGACGATATTTGGCGGCCGAAGGACATCCTTGGTCACTATCCTTAGTGACAAATTAATTTTCTTCCTTTTGGATACTATTTTGAAATCTTCTAGGATTTAATGATTTAAAACAGTCGTAGGATAGTCCGCCATTTAATTTGGGAAATTAAATTAATTATTACGTTTTTAAAAAAAAAGTCACTCTTCCCGTTTAATCGCTTGGATTTTCGTTCTTTTTGTCTCTGACTAACGCTCTTATAATTTCTGTTAATGTTGGTCCATATCTAATTATGAAAATATCGGACATTCTTTTTTTTTTATTATTATAACAATTTATTGAAATTTACAACTGTACAAAATATATAAATCAAGTAAATGTGCTGTTAACTATTATAATAACGTGACAAAACTTGAAAAGAACTACTCATCATGAGCACTTTAATAAAAATTCTACACTAGAAGGTCTATGGGCCATCTTCTTTCCAGACGCCTCGGAGGATTATCGGGAATGGTAAGGGAAGCAAGTTGAGAAATTAGGGGATTTGAGTGGTTATGGAGCTTACTATGAAAGGATAGATTCTGGTTTGGGCTAAATCAGCAACATATGTAACATTAAGATCTTTATGGATAAGTTTGCTGACAAAGTAAGGAGCATTGAAGATTTCGGAAATTCTAAAATTAGATATTACACTAAAAGAAAATATTTACATTAAACTTAGATTTAAAAAATTGCAAACATAAACATTGATTAAAAACTTTGTAATTATGATTTTATTAACTAATACTTCCTTACTTCCCATTTAAACTAAAGGTGTTCCTCAAAATAGTATCATATGCCCCATTCTATACACGCTTTACATAAGCTTGTGACACTTGTGTTATATTTGAGTAATGACCTATATTTTGCATAGTAATAATTTCAATTTCGTATAAAAAATCATTATGAATGGTGTCGCTGTAACACATTACATCTATTGAATAATAATGTAAAATCTAGAGTATTACTCTTCATTGTTAACATTATCCTCCGACGTTAAGTTAGTTTTTGGGTGATCTATACTGTACCGTATCTTAAGCAGGTTTGTCTATTATAACCTCCATATCTATGTTTTACTCTAATTGTTTCCTATTCGGTTGTCTAAAAGAACCCAAGACTGATCGAAATATATAGCTGATAAAGTTTCTTTCCAAACCATGTCATATGAAATCTTAATTAATTTATTAATTCTTACAATTTTTTCATGTATTTCATAACTTGTAACATTAATTAAATAAATAAAAAATATCCAAATTAAAAAGATGGCTTTTGGCCAAAATTAAAATTTTGGCTTATTACAAAATGGCTTTGTAATTATTAAACATACAGTATCAAACAGTAATATTCTCTGAATCCAATCTGGATTCAGTACTAATACAGTAATAATTATATTTGTCTTCTGTACTTGACTGAAATTCCTGTAAATTATTTCCCCAGTGTTTTGATTAAACAGATTCCGGAATAATTGCAGGGACATTGTTGAATCCAATTTAATTCAAATTATAAATTATGAGTTTGAACAACATTTAATTGTTGCTCATTTAATCTTCAACAGAGTAATGAGATGGTTCTTGTAATATGGATTAATCCTCTTTCTATGAATTAGGTTTAGCTCTGTCGCTGGTGTTTCATTATTTACTTTTCAAGCACTAAAAATTGCTTGTTTTATGTTTTATTACAGTTAATCAGTTACAATGATAGTTATTCAGGACGATAACAAATCAGATTGATTTTTATCAACATAACTATGGTAAGTTATTTATTCACTCCTAAAGATATCCGAAAAAAGACATACAATATACAACCTTTTATCCATAGACGAGATATCTCGTGGGCACAATCAACTACTTATGAAATGAAATGAAAATAAATTTTATTCTGCGGTCTTTGCCCCTTAAAAATAATTATATTAAACAATATAACGGTGATTTACCTGCCGTATATAAAAATTAAGGGTAATAGCACAAGCAAGAAAAAATATATAGAAATTCTTTCATTTATAGATATTTGCAGCTGTACAAAACAATATCCATCAAGTAAATGTGTCGATAGTGATTACAATGACATGTAAATAATGAAGAACTAGTCAGTAGTAGGTACTTCAATACAAATTCTACACTAGAAGGTCTTAGACCATCTTCTTTTCAGACGCCTAGGAGGGTTATCTGGAATGGAGTGGGAAGCAAGTTGGGTTATGGAGAGTG
The DNA here is from genome assembly GCA_003667255.2 of Euschistus heros. Lineage (NCBI taxonomy): Eukaryota > Metazoa > Arthropoda > Insecta > Hemiptera > Pentatomidae > Euschistus > Euschistus heros. The sequence continues at coordinate 734,104 of RCWM02000253.1, read as the reverse complement.
GTTATGGAGCTTACTATGAAAGGATAAGTATCTGGTTTGGGCCAAATCAGTAACATATGGAGCATTAATATCATTATGGATAAGTTTATTGGTCACAAAGTAAGGAGCATTAAGGATTTTTCGAAGGATTTTGGATTTTAAGGATTGGATACGAGTTATAACAAAAACAATATTACAAAACAATATTTCATTGTAATAAATATTATCTTCTTTTATACGACTGTTAGATTATATACTTAATAAATAAAGAGTCGGGATTTAAAGTTATTGTAAGTGGAGGAATGGTGTTTGGATAGGTATAAAAGAGCGTTTGATGGTGCTGTGTCGAAGGGAGCCGAGTAAAGATCAGAAGGACGGGATCTGGTTTTGCGGGTACTCGCTAATGACTTTAATGTTAATTCTTTGAGAATGTACGAAGATAACTGAAAAGAAAGTGGTTATAAAAGGAACGATCCATGGAAGTCGGACGGAGGGAAATAACCATTTTAATTTCGTGTAGTGTTGAGATACATGGTCATGGCGTGGTATCCCTAGAACGAATCTCAGGCCAAAGTTCATAACCTGTAATCATGCATCCTGAGATTCAGAGAGACCTCCGTAAAACCCATTACTATAATCAAAATAAGGGATTATAAGAAAAAAAAATAACAGTTGGCGAGTTGTTTGTGGAAGGAAAAAACAGGATCGGTTTAGGAATTGAAGGGAAGAAATTTCTCCGCGGATACTAAGGGAAACATGATTTTCAACTTCGATGTCCGCAAAGACAAAAATTCAAGAAATATGAAACTATAACAAGAAAGCTTTACAAAGATACAAACACAAACGAACCCAGCACATATAACTAGAAGACTGACTCTCTTTCTTTTTCTTTTATTATTTTTTTAATATTCTTTATTGAAAATATATTACAAAAAGCCAAACTAGGCTAATAAAAACATAGGTAAATGTTTGGATACATTTAACTTATGTTTCACTTGGTCTTTCAAAAAAAGCTACACCGAACTAGGCTCTCTTTAGGGGTTCAAATTGAAGTAGAGGTATCTGAGAAAGCGTGTTATAAATATAAATCCCGGCTTCGGACATATTTGTTCAGGGGATGAATTTATGTGTTATTTTTCATTATACAGAAAATGATTTTTAGAAATTATTTATTTTTTTTTTTTATAACTAGGATGTGAAAATTGGCTTACTATATATGTATATTTGTTTTTATTAGTCTGTCTTATTTAATATATATATATATATATATATCTCTTTTCTTTTTTTTTTCTTAATCCATTGTAAAATGATGTGATATGATTTCTGTTTTTATTTACAAAAATAAGTAACACACACTCAAATCTTCTTGAGAGAATTAGTACCAAAATATTGCAGAAAGATTAATTTTCAAAAATAGCTCTCCGACTAAAGAAAAAAAAAAAATCAATTTAAAATAAAAGTTTTGGACTTTGAATGATCAATTTATGGGGTTATCATTTGTATCACTGAGTTCTAATTATTGTATACCTTAGTTGTCTTGTGAAGATTATCATATTTATTTATTTTATTCTTTTATATCAATGTTATTTATTCTTTTATATTTTATTTGTGTACATATGTAGTATGAGTGAATATAATCTTTTTTATTATTTTAAATATGATTTTTTTTTTTATCATTAGTTCATTATGTATCAAATTGAAAAATATGAAGATCAAACTTCTTTGTTGATATAAGATTGACAATTTTAAATAACTGTCCAATCCATTCAATAAAGTTCAACTGAAATCACTTTGTAAAACTTTTTACATTTTTCAAATTATTTAAAAAAATTAAAAAAAAAATTAATTTATTTCCAAATATAACTTAATAATGAATTTTAACCTAATTGAAGGAATCTTGGGTATATAATAGAGGTATATAAAATAAATTTCATTCAATTTATCACCTAAAAAACACATGTAATAATAACAAACTTGATTTTTAATTTTTTTTTTTTTTTTAATTTTTAAATTGAAAACATGGCTCAATGCTAATGATCAGATTGCTCTGTTTATGGTTTTATTTATTCAGCAGCTTCTATAGCATATAAATATACCCCAAAATTGCTTTATTAATTTTTTTTTTGCTGTTTGTTCTTAAATTTTGACCCTTTCTGATCATCTGATGAAGCTGATTATGGTTTCATTCAATTCAGCACCTTATGAAATATATAATTCCAAAATTTCAAGCTTATAGCACGAACCGTTTAGAAAATATGAGGTTTTTACCCATTTTGGGCCATTTTGCCCCACTGTGCGACGGTCTGTCCGGAGGCCTCCGGAATCCTTACGGTCTGGCAAATACTTCTCCTAGGCAATATTTGTTCAGGCTCTCCTCCTCTTGTATCACCACTCATTAAGGGAAGAACTAAATCACTTTTAAAAGAGGAACAGGGTCCTGGAAGACTATTTTGTCTTGGTCAAAAAAGTGATGGAAGACCATGAGGTCTTGGGCAATTTAAATAGGTGCGTACTGGAGCACAGATGCTAGAAGAAAGAGGAATATTCTAGTAGGGATTAACGCAGATAAGGGCTAGTTGCCCAGAGATCCATAGAGTGCGTCAATGAATAGTATATTAAAGTTTTCTCCTTCCCCCCCCTCAGAAAAGCGCCGATTGGCGCGAACATTTTATTTAATAACTTTATGGAGAAAAAATATATTTGCACTACTCTAATTTATAGAAATTATTTTTTTAGTCTTCAAGTAATATGTGAGTTTGTATCTCTTTAGAGTTTTCTTGTTATAATTACCTACTTCTTGGATATTTGGGTTTTCAGATATAGCTGTTGATATAAAAAATGAGTTTTTTTGCGATTTAATGTGTTGTTTGATTATGCGTGGATTGAGATCAGTGAGCATAGTGGATATTCTGGTGTATCTGGGATAATTGTTTATGATTATGTACAAATGTTTTGTATGACTTTTAGTTGTCTGTAATTTGTATTACAAGTATAACTTCGAACAGGTGATGAGTAGGTTATCATAGGTCTGATTACAGTTTTATACAATATTAATTTGTTTTGACTGGATAAATTAGAGTGCTTATTGAAGTATGGGAACATTTTACTTATCAGATTTTTTATTTCGTTACATTTATTATTTACATGTGCCGTAAATGTGAGTGACCGGTCTAGTTCTACACCAAGACTCCAAGATCAATACACTCTAGTTATTATGTTATACAGTAAAGAGTTTGTATAACATATCCCTGTCCACCAATTGAAATTATTACCAGTTTTACCTATCAAGTTTTCAAATAAATATCATTTGCTTTTTCAGAAGTCCTTACATCTGTAATCGTACATCCAAGTTCATTTTATTTCTAATACAAAAAAGACTAGAGCGTCACCGAGGTTTCTGCCAAGTCCCTTGTAAACGTTGGCACTGTTCAGTTGGTCTCATCATTGGCTAGTTTTCAAGACCTAGAAAAAAATGATTCACTGCTAGAGACGTCCTTTTCTTCTATAATCCACTCCACTCGAGAGTCGTGTGTCATAAATAGATTTTTTTTTTCCTTTTCAATATTAAATGATCTACGGTCGACGATCCTCATTTCATGCTGAAAACTATAGAGTATTTGCCAGAGAATAAATTTAATAGTTTTTACTCAGTGCTCGCGAGACTGATAAATATCAAATAAATCTTATTAAATTATTTCTTCCCTTCACTCAATAAACGGAGGCGACATATATCGATACGTACTTCTTACCAGGAATTTGCCGATTCCAAAATTGGATTATCTATTTAATCCATTATTGAGAACAGTATTATAAAAATAAAATATTTTTTCATATTTACAACATACAATATAGACAAGTAAGTGTGAGGACATTTATTACAATAATCTGTCAATACATTGTAAAAAACTACCCAATTGTAGTACTTCAATATAAGTTCTGCATCAGAAGAACCCTTGTCCAACTTCTTTTCCCCCTAACCACCACTGAGTTATCGGGAATTGAGTGAGAAGTTGGGAGACTAGTGGATTCGAGTATGTAGCTTGTCATGGACATGGGACATTTAAAACATTAATGATAAGTTTATATATGATATAATAAAGAACATTTAGAATTTTAAGAAGGTATATTATAAGGATTGGATACGAGAAAAATTGGAAGTTAAATCGAAACTCAGTTAGTCGGAGAGAATCCTATTTCCCGTTTACGTTTATATGATGAATTGTATTCTTTTACTCGAACCAACAATCGTTGACTAGAAGTAAAATCGTCTACACAACTCCCGAAACTCTATAAGTTAAATTTCCAGAGGCGGTAAGCTCTATAAGTCAAAGTTTCCTAGAACCATGAACATGTAAAAACCAGTCTTAATTATTTTTCCTGGCTTATCATCAGTACTGTTTCATTTCGGAGACAAGACAGAGGTTTATTGTGTCAATTGTAATTAGATATCAATATTATGATGTCAACACTTCAATTTTCACATATCGTCATCAGTGGATTGTAGGAAACGTAACTATCCTATAATTGTTCTACTTAATTTATTTCTTGCAGTCGATGATTTGCCCAGCTCTGGAAAGAAATCGCTTCGTTTGCACTGAAGTGGAAACATTAGCAACATATTTCCAAGACAACATAAAATTGGAAAAGTAGCATTACAAAACAATAAACATTAAAAACTTTCTTTTATTTAAATCACGTTTATAAAGTTTTGTTAATTTTTTTTCTTCTTCTTTCGTGTTCGGTTATCTGTGGACCACGTTTAACAATTAATTCCTTGCTCTTTCGTTCTTTCCAATATCTCTTCATTACCTCTGCCTGATGATTTCTCCTCTCATCTGACCACTGTCTATTAATTTTTGTTTTAACAATTTCTGGAAATTTGATCTTGTTTACTGCTGTCCGAAATTCGTCTCTGTCTCACATTGAATCCCACTGTATATTTGCCACCATCATATTTTATTTTACCATCAGTATCCATCTGTTTTTGGAGGCTGTGTTGGAAAATTTGGCTGTCAATCTACGTTTCCTCATTGCATCACTAAATTTTTCAATATTTTTATATATTTCCGTATTACTTTTTAGTTTGACGTGTAGACTGGAACGGGTTTCGGTATGATCTTGAAAACAAACTAGACTTAAAAACTCCCCTTAAAACAAAAGAAGACATCAACTTAGCAATTGACAGACTTACATCAGTAAAAATTAGTATACAGGAAAATACTTTACCACGAAAAATTCATAGTACACAACAGAATAACCTGCCACAACATATTCGTACCTTACTAACTGAAAAACGAAGAGCAAGAGCGAAGTGGCACCGTACTAGATACCCATCAGACAAAAATAATTACAACAACTTAACCAACAAACTTAAGACAGAAATAAGAAAATTCAAAATACAAAACCTACAAAACCGTACTCAAAGTCTTAATACTTCTGATAAGTCGTTATGGATAACTACGAAAAAACTTCTTAATTACAAAAACTTTAATCATCCTCTCCTTACAGATTCCCAAACCTGGACAAGATCAGACGAAGAAAAATCCCAAATTTTCGGCCAGCACCTCTTTAAATCATTCAACCCTCATCCTGATATATTTAATCCTCACCACTTACAATGTGTTGAAGCAGAACTAAATATTCCACTCCAAATGTCTCCTCCTCCTAAAGCATTCCATCCTTCAGAGGTATCTAACATAGTCCACAGATTACCCTCTAACAAAGCCCCTGGACATGATCTAATTACAGCCCAAATCCTAAAACTCTTTCCTCAGAAAGCTATCCTATTCCTAACCTATATTTATAATGCTGTTCTCCGCACCACATACTTTCCCAATCCTTGGAAACTATCCATAGTAAAGATGATACCTAAGCCAAAAAAGCCACCTGAACTCCCATCCTCATATCGTCCAATATCACTCTTGCCCATTATGGGCAAAATCCTGGAAAAACTCATTCTGAAACGCCTGAATCCTATCCTAGAATCCTATCACATTATCCCTGATCACCAGTTTGGTTTCCGAACGTCACACTCCACTATCCAGCAATGCCATCGTGTGGTGGACGTTGTCTCGTCCGCATTGGAGCGCGGGATGTACTGCACTGGAGCCTTTCTCGACGTAGAACAAGCCTTTGACCGAGTCTGGCACCAGGGACTGCTTTACAAACTCCGTAATTTCCTTCCTCCTACATACTTCCTTATTATGCAATCCTATCTCAACGACAGAACATTCAGAGTAAGTCACAATTCCGCCCATTCATCCCTGTTTACTCAGTCTGCCGGAGTTCCTCAAGGAAGTATCCTAGCTCCTATCCTCTACTAAGTGTATACAGCTGACATCCCGACCCATCCTAGCACTGTCCTCACCACTTACGCTGATGACACATGTTTGTTATCAGTAAATAATGATCCCTTCATTGCATCCCAGTCACTCCAATCCCACATCATAAACCTTCAAGAATGGTGTCAAAAATGGAGAATTAAAATAAATCCAAATAAATCCCATCAAATAACCTTTACCCTCCGTCGTAAACCTACAACATCCTGTCCTACGGTATCCTTTAATGATATTCCTCTAACTCCTGTTGAACAGATCCGCTACTTGGGACTCCATTTGGACAAACGTCTCACTTGGAATCCACATACAAGACTAAAACGACAAGAAACGGCCCGTCGTTATAGACTACTCCAACATTTATTAGACAAACGATCAAAGCTTCCAATAAATTACAAGAGACTCATTTACATGACAGTTATTAGACCTATATGGACATACGGAGTTGAGCTTTGGGGCTCCACTAAACCATCAAACTCTTCTCGAATCCAATCCTTACAATCCAAAATCCTTCGAAAAATCCTTAATGCTCCTTACTTTGTCACGAATAAACTTATCCATAAAGACCTCAATGTTCCATATGTTGCTGATTTAGCCCAAACCAGATATCTATCCTTTCATAGTAAGCTCCATAACCACTCAAATCCCCTAATTTCTCAACTTGCTTCCTCCTCCATCCCTGATAATCCTCCGAGGCGTCTGAAAAGAAGATGGCCAAGAGACCTTCTAGTTTAGAATATTTTTGAAGTGCTACTAGTGAGTAGTTCTTCACAAGTGATTTACATGTCATTATCATCATTTTATCGAATTTACTTGATGTATATTGATGTACAGTTGTAAATATCAATAAATAGTTAAAAAAAACAAAAAAAAAAACTTTTTAGTTTAAAACCTTCTTCAGTCATTCTTGGTCCCAATATTTTTCTCTCCTTCTTTTCCATATTTTCAATTTTTCCTTTTTTGTTGAGAAAAAAACATTCAGAGGCATATAAGCTTTCAGGATGAACAACTGTTTAATTTTTTTTTTATTATAGAAATCTTTAGTTTTCTGGATGGCAAATTCCATTTTGTTGGCTCTTTTGAGATTTGCTGCTTTACTTAAACCATTATATTGAATTACTTCATTAAAATATTCAAACTACCCTTTTAATTTTGCCATATTTAGTTTTTGGTTTTTTGGTTGTATTCATATGAGTCGACATATATAGCGTATTTTCGAAAGAAATCTGTAAACCTGTTTTAGACGCAATTTTTTGTTATTTTTCAATATCAATTTTGGCGATCTCTTCATCCGCAAAGGCCAATATTTCTACATCAATCTCCTCCTTTTTTGAGAGAAAATATCGATACATACCCATCCCAGCCGGTTACAACGAATATGGTGTGTAATCTGAGTTTTGTTTAATTGTATGCAATTATTCAGCCCTCTACCTCTTGAAGGGGGATGAAAAGAAAGTATTGGAAATGCTCTACCAAGACGTGGGGGTATCGTTAGTGGAGTTTACAAATAGGACTCAATTAAGGCAAAAAGGAAACAATGGCGACAGGACTGTATTGAATGACAATTGATCCCTGCTTAGTAAGAGCCAGTGGATTTGAGATGCAAACGATCCGAAGGCAATTAGTGGAACTAGTAGAGTTAGTGTAGGAGAGGAAGGGGGAGGGGAGAGGAGGATAGAGGGGGGAGGGAGAGGGAGTAGAGGGGGTTATGGGAGGGGTTGGTATCGGTACCATTTTAGAGTACCACACTCAAGTTGTACTGTAATTGGCACGGTCTGCAACGCTAACAGTCCTGTGGACGCTTCATTAGCCCATCCTGTTGTGGTCACGAGCAATTAATGGTTTCTCTCTTCATCCTAAACGCTAAAATATTCCTTGTTTCCTCCATTTTAAAGAGAATGGAGGGATAGTTGATCGAATTTATTATGAATAATATGGTAACCCCTTGGATTATAAGTAAAAGTCACAAAAAAAAAACACAAAAAAAACGCTGTTTTTTTTTATTTTAAATAGATAGTAATTTTTGACATGGATATTTTGGCTGGGGGTCTTCAGTTTTTGTATGGATATGGATTCATACGGATCATTAAGATCTTTATGGATAAGTTTATTGGTGACAAAGTAAGGAGCATTGAGGATTTTCTTTTAATTCTAAAATGTAAATTAGAAAAAATAATAGATTATAGCTGGACAAATCCATGATCTATTGTTTTAACTATCACTAAAATCAGTATATTACAGGAATAGTCTATAGTACCATTTATACAGAGTTTTATGGGAGATTAGAGATTATATTTTCGTTTTTGTCAATAATAGTTTTATTATCAGTACATCAGTAGCTGTATATTACATATTATTTACATATAATTAATTTCAGTTAATATATTTACACAAATAATAATAAGAGTGGTGATTGGACTGTAAATTTAATAATAAAGTTGTTTTTTTTTGAGGGCTCAAACTTATTAAATCTACTTTACTTAGATAAAGAATGGAAACAAAAAACTTTATTAAGTTGCCGATGTTTTGGCTATACTATTGATAAGTATCTTCAGCTTACAAAACATATACTTAAGATGAAAATAAATTAGCTATTAGAACAAAATACATATTTAAAAGTAATAAGCGCGTATTATTATTTGAAAGAAAGATAATGAAAATGATATAAAATACAAGTTGATGAAAACACATAATTAACATGCATTGATAAAAAAAGCAAAATTATAAAAACATATATACATATATCTATAAACACCGAAAACAAACAAAAAATATGTAAGATAATGACAATTAAAGGTAGTGTATATTAAAAAAAAAAATTAGAATAATAACTTGAGGTTAGACAAAATATAATTCAAATTATTTATAAAAAGAGAAAAGGAAAATAAAAACAAAATTGTTATAAAATAGAACAAACATGATTTTTGATGAAGATTAATTGAATTAAAAAAAATATATAGAATGAAATAATTTAATGAAGGAATAGAGCATATATTAATAAAACAAAGAAAAATATACAAAAAAGAACTCACCAGAAAAAAAAAAAGTAGATATCAAAACCTGAAAATAAGAATTATCAATTAATAAATAGTTTAGTAAATAATATAGGGTTTATTTATAACTGGAAATATGTGACATTTATTTCATTTCGAGGTTTAATTTGTTTTAAATATTGGATTGTTCGGAAATTAATGCAGAATTTCATATTTTCATTAATTCATTAATGATTATTAGTATCTAAACTGTTTACGTTTAACGGGTTATATATTTCCACATCCACCGTGCTCAACACACCTCTCGCCAAACAAACACCTTTTTAGTTACCTGGACTACTTTTAAATAGATCAAAAGTTCATATTCAAACTTCTATTCACAGGAGATAATAAACTCGGCAGAAATGTATTAATAGAGCAGTAAGTTGTCTTACAGTATCGTTAATGATATTTCATTAATCCCTATTCTACAGATCTGCTACTTAAGGCTCCATCTGGATAAAAGCCTTTCTTGAAATCTTCTATTTGTTGCTGATTTAGCTAAAACCTAATTTTTAATGTTACTACATAACCATACAAATCCACTATTCTTTTAACTTGCTTCCCACTCAGTTCCTGATTAACCTCCGAGGAGTTTATAAAATCCTTTGAAAAATCCTCAAAATTTGTAATAAATAAACTTGTCCATAATGATCTCATGTCCCATATATTGTTGATTCAGCCCAAATCAGACACCTATCCTTCCATGATAAGCTCCATATCCACTCAAATCTTCCTAACTTGCTTCCCACTCAATAGATCCTGATAAGATACCTGTGTGTCTAAAAAGAAGATGGCCCAAATATCTTCTAGAGTAGAAAATTTATTGAAGTGCTACTAGTGAGTAGTTCTTTACAAGTAATTGACAGGAATTAGGCTACCTAGGACTCCATTAGGACAAACGTTTCACTTGGAATCCACATCCAAGACTAAAACATCAATAAACAGCACATCGTTATGGACTACTCCATCTACTAGACAAACGTTCATAGCTTCCAATAAATTTTTTTTTTTTTTTTTTTTTTTTTTTTTTTTTTTTTTTTTTTTTTTTTTTTTTTTTTAAATCTTTTATTGAGTAGTTATTACAATCTGCCACAAATGTGGGCAATAAGCAATATAGATGGCATATGATTACATTCACACATTATGTACAATGAGAAAAAAATAAAAAATAAAATATTAAAATAAAGTAAATAAGTAATATAAGAAAATAAAAAGAGAAAAAAAAAAGAACTATGCTATACATAAGCAATATAAAACATACTATATACAAAATGAAATAGAAAAACTTCAGGAAAAAAAAAATAAATAATACTAATAATAAAAGATAAAATAAAGGTAAAAATACAATTATACTCTATTTACAATTTACACTCATCCTAGGGATCCCCCCACCTCACCCGTCCCTCCACTTATGAAGGGATAAGCCAGGCACAGAGAGATCCCAGCTCTTCTCTCTCAGCTGCGTCACTGGTGTAAAAAAAACCCAGTGGAGGCTAAGTGAGAGCGCTATATACATTCACTCAGGGCATGAGTGGAGAAGCTGGCCATTGCCAGAACTCCAATATAAGAAATTTTTACAAGAGATCTCGGGGCCAGTGCCGTTTTAGTCTGCGAGGGGGGTCATCAGGATGTGTGGGAGCGGATAATGATTGAGCTAGTGGGTTAGGATGAAAGGAAAGGTTGCGATGGAATTTTGAGGGGTATAAGGTCGAGGACGTATGGTATATTCAGGTCATTATGTAGGGTTTTGTTGGAAACATAGTAAGGAGCATTTACTATAGTTCGGAGGATTTTGGATTGGAAGGATTGAATGCGTTTGATATTCGACTTTTTTGCTGTCCCCCACAGTTCAAGTCCGTAAGTCCAAATAGGTTTAATGATGGTTTTGTATATGAGAATTTTGTTTTCAATGGATAGATGAGATGTCCTATTTAGTAGCCTATACAATTGGCTGAAGCGTCTGTTAAGTTCTTGCCTTTTGAGTCGAGTATGAGGGTTCCATGTGAGTCTTTTGTCTAGGTAGAATCCAAGATACCGAACTGTGTCAGCTTTAGGTAGTGGAATACCATTGAAATTGATAGGAGGACAGGATTTTCGGCGGAGGGTAAAGGTTACGTTGGTGCATTTATTTTCATTTACTTTGATCCGCCAATTATCGCACCAGTCTTCAATCAAGGATAAGTGGTTTTGGAGATTATTGGAAGCTATTAAAGGATCTGAATGTGATGAAAGGATAGCAGTGTCATCAGCAAATGTTGCAAGGAAAGTATTAGGAGTAGTAGGGATATCTGCTGCGTAGAGGACATAAAGGACTGGACCTAGAACGCTACCTTGTGGAACACCAGCCTCTATAGAATAGCAGTTAGAGTATTCCATTCCGCAGCGAACTCGGAAGGAACGATTAGAGAGGTAGGATTTAAGGACTAGGAATAGTGATTGAGGTAAGTGGGTTTTGAGTTTGAAAAGCAAACCAGCATGCCATACCCGGTCGAAAGCTTGCGCTATGTCCAGAAATGCGCCGGAGCAATACTGTTTGCTTTCAAGTGCTGAGGATATGTGATCAACAACTCTGAGGCCTTGTTGGACAGTGGAATGGCTAGTGCGGAATCCAAACTGGTGAGAGGGAATATTATCCGATTCAAGGACGGGTAGGATACGTTTAAGAAGGAGCCTTTCAAAAATTTTTGAAAGGATTGGGAGAAGGCTAATTGGTCGATATGATGAAGGGTTGTTGGGAGGTTTGCCCGGTTTGAGGAAAAGGATAATAGTGGAGTGTTTCCATAGCAATGGGAAGTAGGTTGTCCGCAGGATACAATTGTAAAGGTAGGTGAGGAATATGACTGCTTTATGAGGAAGTTGCCTGAGGATTTGTGAACTAAGGAGATCATATCCAGGGGATTTACGGGGTTTTAATTTGTTTATAAGGTATTTGACCTCAGAGGGGTTTATTGCTTTAGGAGGTAAGGAAAGAGGAATCGGCGAATCAAGAAATTCATGAACCGTCGTTGTGTGGGTAGGATTAGATTCAGGATGGGGAACAAATATGCTGGAAAGGTGCTGGGCAAATTCTTCGGATCTGTTCACGTCAGAAGCCGCCCATGAACCATCTGCACGTCGGAGAGGATGGGAGGTTGGCTGATATTTAAGGATTTTTCGGGTGGTGGTCCAGAGGGAGTTATCTGAAGAAGAAAGTGAAGAAAGATAGGAATTATAGGATTTGGATCTGAAGGTAGCCATATTTTTTTTAAGGAGTTTGGTAAGGTAATTATAGGATTTCCGATCATCCGGATGCCTGGTCCTTTGCCAAATAGCTCTGGCATGACGTTTGGATTGGATAAGGTCCAGTAGATCTTGGGATAAAGGATTTTTCTTTCGAAGATTGGGAGGGAAACGAGGTGAGGATGCTGCCCAGGCTGCTTGCTGGATCATGGTAGTGAAGGAATTAGTAGCATTGTCAAGGTCCTGGGAGGTTTTGAGGGATACTCTAAGGTCTATAGTGTCGGATATTGTTTGACGGAAGAGGTTCCAGTCTACTGGTCCTCTAATAAATGATGGGGGAGGAGGTTTTGGGATTGGAGTGACGGAGAGGGTTAAAATTAAAGGACTGTGATCGGAGGAAAGTTCATCCAGGCGTTCAATAGAGTGATGGAGGGATCCTAAGCCTGAATGAATGAAGAAGTCAAGAAGGTCGGGGCTTCGGTTAGGATCCGTGGGCCAATATGTAGGAGTGCCGGGAGAAATAAAGGATCTTCGGGAATTAAGTGCAGACTGCAATGCTCGCCCACGGGAGTTGGTGGTTCTTGAACCCCATTGCTGGTGCTTAGCATTGAAGTCAGCACCTAGAAGGAAGCGATGACCTAAGGAATCAAAAAATGAGTTGAACTGGGATGTGGAAATTGGTTTATTTGGGGGGCAGTAGGCCGCTGCAATCGTAACTGGAAAGGAGAAAGTTTTGATAACAACTGCTGTGGGTTGTAGGAATTCATTTGCTGGTAAAGGGAATACGTGGTGAGAGAGGGAATGGTGGATGATGACAGCAGTTCCAGCATGGGCTCTACCATCAGGGTGGTCTGTTCGGTAAGTTTGGTATTGTGAAATAATTGGACGTTGTTTACTGGTCAGTCTTGTTTCTGTTATTAAAGCTACATCGATTTCTTTGTCATGTAGCAAGGATGTCAGTTCGTTAGTGTGGTTGCGAATACCATTCGCATTCCAAAGGAGAATGGATAAGGGTTTTGCTGAAGGCATTTAAGGATTTTTTTGAAGAGGAATGAGAAGAGGGACAACATTTGAAAGGAGTGATATAAGTGGGGTAATGAGAGTTTTCAACTCTGATAGGAAGGAGTTAAATAAAGATGTGAGATCTGAGGTAGTTGGAGGAGGAGGAATATGGGGTATCTGATGAAGGGTGTGTGGATTAGGTTGGATTAGCGGTGCTGGAGCTCCAATAAATTAAAAAAGACTCATTTACATATATATAATTTGACCTATTTGGACATACGGATTTGAGCTTTGGGGCTCCACTAAACCATCCAATTCATCTCGTATCCAATCCTTACAATCCAAAAACCTTCGAAAAATCCTTAATTCTCTTTGATTTGTCACAAAAAAAACTTATCCAAAAAGACCTTACTTAATGTTCCATATGTTGCTGATTTAGCCTAAGATACCTATCCTTCCATAGTAAACTTCATACTCTCTCGAATCCACTAGTTCCCCAATTTGTTTCACAGTCAATACCCAATAATTCTTCGAGGCTACTGAAAAAAAGATGGCCATGAGACCTTCTAGTGTAGAACTTTTCTTGAAGTGGTACTAGTGAGTAGTTCTGGACTAGTGATTTACGTGTTATTATAATATTTTCCTTCAAATATACTTAATGTATATTATATACAGTTGTGTATATCAATGACTAGTTTAAAAAATATATATATTTTAATTTTTCTTTTTTTATAGCCTTAAATAAACTAACAATAATAAAATTAACAATATTTCTAAATAACATTTCCTGTAATTGTTTAATCAATATAAACTCCCTGTCAAAAGTATGGCAACACTTTAAAATATATGAATTTTACAAAAACGTCTGTTTTTTCATAATAAAGAAAGGTTCTAAATTCTATAATAAACATTTTCAAACTGTACATAAACATGTTTTATTAAAATAAATGACAATGTTTTTTCCAATAAACAAAAAGTTAAAAAGGTTACTTTTTTTTATTTTAATTTTTTACAATTTCAACTTTTAAATTACAATTTAAATTTTTAATTATATTTAATAAGACCGAATCATCGTGACTTAAACAGTTCATTGTGGATAAAATCAATTGTTATAACTAGACTAAAGAGAAAAGAGAGAACAGACTTCAGGCAAAGGAAAGATAAGCATGAACTGAAAAGAAATTTGAAATGAATAAACCAAAATTCCTTCGGTTTTTGGAAAACTGCTAATAACGATGATGTGTCTGATCCCTAATGTCTCTCATTTCATAAATAATACTCATATAAATATAAACCGTGTATTTTATCTAGTGCATAAAGAATACTGAGTGTTTGTATCTACTTTTTATCTTTTATAACATCTTTATAAAAGTTACCGTAAAACGAAGTGACTTTGCACCACTTTTGTTGAACCTCATTCTTTAACTTCCTATCAACCATGTTTAAAATGCATGTAGTAAAATATTTGCTTTGAATAATTAGCTTAAAAATGCTGTTGATTCATCGCATAATCTTGGAATTGCAAAACTTATAATTAATTTTAATGTTTTTAAACTTTAGTGCAAAGTCAACCGGATACCCGTGACTTTGCACCACCCCATTTTTTCAATTCAAAAACGTATTCTGGAGCAAAGTCAAAGCTTGGTAGTAGTTATGAGAAGCAAAGTCATTTCTTAATAGTGTTTGGAGTTTTGCCTAGTATTTTTTTTCTCTGTTTCTAAGGATTTTTTTAAAGGAAACGATAGTAAATTACAATGTTTTCATTAAAATGAGAAACAAAATTGCACAATTTTTAAAGGTTTATTAAGGTACGATAGAAAATACAAGAACATACCAACAAAATATTATATAGAAACAAAGGAACGACTTAAAACAACTGTAATTTTGGTAAACAAGGAACAAAACGATACCTATGAAATAAATTGCACACAGATTCTTAGAGTAACAATTTTGGAAAAATGCAATCTGCAATAGATAGACAAAAAATGTCAAAATATAAAAACAAACACAATGGCTTGAAAAAAATTAAAGCTATAACTAGGCAAAATTTCAACAGTCAATATACGTGCACACAGATGACAAAAACCTTATTAACAAGAAGCAGAACGCTATTCCAAATAGTTTGAATTTTAACCAGCCTATTAGCTCCTTAACTTCAAAGTATCCTCGTTTACTGATTTGTCTAGGAGGAGCAATGCTGCCTAAGACTTCTTCCCACAGGGAGGTCACCTTGCGTCAAAATATAGTTATATATAGGTACAAAGTCATTCATAATTCATATCAAAAAGGGGATTCTATTTTATTTTCAAATACCATGACTTTTAGCTAAATGAATATCATATATTTAAATTACAATAATTATAGAATAAAATAATAGGTATCTCTGAATCTGGTTTGGGCTAACCATAAACTAATTCACGGACTAAAATAAGTACAAAACAACTTTCTTTATTTTTAATATCTATCAATAAGAATTATGGTATTAATTTGACTTATTAAGCATATCGTTTTTAAATATGGAAACGAAGAAACCTAATGTTCCAATTAGGTCCTATCGTAATGCTCTATTCTTGTCCTGAAAAATAATTTTAGGTCGCACCTAATTTGGGTTGTGCCATATTTGACAAAGGTCACCCTCTATTTACCTTTTCAGGCACGTCGTTATGTAATGAATTGACCTGTCCGAGTCTATTTGAGCCCAATATATTTTAGCCTCAGGGGGGAGGTGAGGATATTTCAAACAGCATTCATTAACTAGGGCACCTTTGACAGCGGATAATGTAATCAGGAAAGAACAAATGAGAACGACACCGAGGCGAGGGGAGGCGAGCGGTAGCAGGATCGATGGCTGCTAGACAATCTATTTAGCAGATCCTCAGGCTCATTTCCTAGCAGTAACTTGATCCGCAGATGGTTCCTTGCTCTTCAAGATGTTCAGAACATATTTACCTGGTATATAGTTATCATTTTGACATCATAATACCATGTTACATTTTACCACTATCCATTTAAGGCATTACTCTTAAGCTCTTTAAAGTTCAAGAATTATACACTTTAAAAAAAAAAAAAAAACTATATCTTTTAATTTATCAGTGAAAAATCCTATTTACAATATAATATATTGCGATATCAATCTGTTAAAGTATATAATTCTTATATATTAGTTATATGTTATAATAATAACATCTGGATATTATTGGACGCAGCATTTTGGACTCGAAGAATGCCTTTATAAATCGTCAAAGAGGAGCTGCTAAACTTGGACTACAAGTGAATAAGAAATAAACAAAATATATGTTATGTAATACTAACAGAGGGGAGTATCTAGTACGAGTTGAACAAACTGAGGATTTCAGCTTCGATCGTGTAGAGGAATTTATTTACCATGGAACACAACTGACCTCTACAATCAGAAGCTTCTAAAGAGCAAATCTCTCTCCAAAACAAAAAGCATACAAATATACAGGGTGTTCGGAAGATCGTTGGCTAAAGAGGTATCTCGGGTAGGGAGGTTCATTTTGAACCTATTTAAGGTCACTTTCCTATATACAAAGTCTTATGTTTTTTTTTTTATGAATTTGTTTTGAAAAAAATGGCCAAAATCAAACATTTATGTCTTATAACTTTGTTGTTTACTGATATATCAACGCCATTTTTTTGCTGTAATGACTAATACATTGTCCGCGTAAAATTAAAAAAAAGATTTAAAGCAAAAAACAATTTAATAAAAACCGGGAGGGATCTTGTTAAAGGAAAAAAAACAAAACAATTAAGAACTTCAAGTTCAGGTTAAAAAAAAAAGAAAAAAAAAAAAGAGGGCGTTGATATATCAGTAAAAACGAAGTTATAAGGCATAAATGCTTGGTTTTGGCCATTAAAAAAAACAAAAAAAAAAACCGGAAGACAGTATATAGGTAAGTGACCTTAGATAGGTTCAAAATGAACCTCCCTACCCGAGATGCCTTTTTGGCCAACGATCTTTCGAACACCGTGTATAAAACCTTGATCAGGATCGTTCTCGCAAACTCATCAGAATGCTGGACGATGACGAAAGCCCTAGAATCCTCCCTAGTGAGATTTGAAAAGAAGATTCTGAGAAGGATTTCTGGGCCTGTGTGTGACAATGGGGATTAGAAATCGAGAAAAACGAGATTGGCAGGGCATGTTGCTAGGATGAGCGATAATGAAATTCCCAAAAGGCTCCTTGATGAAAAGATATTTGGACGCAGAAAAGTGGAAAGAGCTCGCCTTCGGTGGGTGGATTATGTGGCTATAGACGCGGAGAGGATGTTAAGAATAAGAAATTGGAGCTCTTCACAAGATGTAGCGCCAGCCAACATACAACAAACATATTGCGAAATGGAGATACAAATTTATTGATTTATTGATATGTAATTACAGCTATATAAAATCTATACAACAAGTAAATGTGTGGAAACATGACTACAATGAGATTTCAACAACTTGTAAAAAAAAACTGATTAAATAAAGTTCAATATACAGGATTAAAATGGGATTGAAGCTTATCATGGAAAGATACCTATCTGCTTTGGGCCAACTCAGCTGCAAATGGAACATGTTTAAAAAAATCTGTTTCGTACTTAATAGGCTTTCCGGAAATTATGTTTTTAAAATATCCTTTTTATTTATTAAAATTTACAACGGTATAACAAAATAAAAATATAAAAAAAAATTAAAAAACTTATAAGAGAGTGGTCTAGGCCATGTTCTTTTCACTCCTCAGAGAGTTATCAGGAATAGAATGGAAAGCAAGTTTAGAAACTAGTGGGTTTGAACGGTTATGGGGTTTACAATGAAAGTATAGGTTTCTGGTTTGGGATAAATCAGCAGCATATGGAATATTAGGGTCTATATGGATAATCGTATTTATGACAATGTAGGAAGCATTGAGGAGAATTGTAAGAATTGGGTAAGAGAAGAATTGGAAGGTTTAGTGGAACCTCAAATCTCAACTCCGTGTGTCCAAATAGATCAAATTATAACCATGTAAATGAGTCTTTTGTAATCAATCGGAAGTATCGTAAGTTTGTCTAGTAAATGTTTAGTCTTGTATGTAGATTTTGAGTTACAATTTTGTCCAGTTGGAGTCCTAGGTAGTAGTACTGTTCAACAGGGATTGGCGAAACATACTTTCTAATAAAAAATAAATTAAAAAAAAAATTTTTTTAAGCGCATAGGTCACGTATTTCACAGCGCACGTATTTCAATTCCATTGTATATAAATATAATTTTAAAAACTGACTTATTGAGAAATCCAACTCAAGCATTTCCTATTCGGTTTTCAGATGAACTTTGTTATTAGTCCAGAAATTCAGCAATGAATAATTAAAAAAAGTCAACAATTGTCTATACAACAATTAACCTATGTAAATAATAACTTGAATTCTAAATACAGCCATTATTTAAAAAATTAAATATATATTATGACGAAAGTCATTACATTTGATTGTAAAATAATATTTTAAATTTTATGTACATTTCAAAACATTAAAAGATAAATAAAATGTGGTTTTCCTTTTTTTTTTGTAATTTGTAAGTGCCCGTTCAGAGAGGTGAAGAAAATTTAACTGTGTACGATAAAACCGTTTCATTTGCAAAGAGGTCTAAGTTTTATTATATCAGGAAAAAAAAATTAAATAGTGGCGGTAGAGAGAGGTTCCATTGGAAAAAAAAAACTATAAGGGGAGGTTTCACGATAATTTACTAACATCTTTATTTCTCCTTAATATTAATTTAACAATTGTTAATATGTTTAATTTTCTTTATTGTTATTTTAAAGTAGGTCAACTTATCTCACACAGTGGAAAATTCATTGGACAGCTGGTTTGTTCAATATCTCTTGTTTTTCCCGTTCTTCTCCTAATCGCTAATTTATGAAATTTACTGACCTGGAACTTGTTTACGGATTTACCCCGCCCTTTCGATAATTTATGTTGTTAGAGGAGGGAACAAAAACATTATGTTTCACCTGAATCCAGTCTTCTAATTAATATAAAGTTGGTAAAATTAGTTCGAATCTAAACTGCTCATATATTGAAGTGAGAAATTTAGTCATCCTACCACTGTCCTTACCACTTACGCTGATGACACATACTTGTTATCGAAAATAATGAACCTTTCATTGCATACCAATCACTTACTACAATCTCAAATTACTGGCATTCAAGAATGGTGTCGAAATTGGAGAATTAAAAAAAAATCCAAATAAATCCCATCAAATAACCTTTATCATTCGTCGTAAACCTAAGATTTATTGTCCTAGAGTATCCTTTAACGATAGTCCGTTAATCCCGGTTGAACAGATCCGCTACCTAGGACTCCACTTGGACAAACGTCTTACTTGGAATCCACATACAGACTACTTCAAAATTTACTAGAAAAACGTTCAAAGCTCCCAATTAATTACAAAAGGCTCATTTACATGACTGTGATTAGACCTATTTGGACCTAGGGAGTTGAGCTTTGGAACTCCACTAAACCATCCAATTCGTCTCGTATCCAATCCTTACAATCAAAAATCTTTAGAGAAATCATAAGTGCTCCTTACTTTGTCACAAACAAACTTATCCACAAAGATCTTAATGTTACATATGTTGCTGATTTAGCCCATACAATATACCTATCCTTTCATAGTAAGCTTCATAACCACTCAAATTCACTAGTCTCTCAACTTGCTTCCCACTCCATTTCTGATAATCCTTCGAGGTGTCTGAAAGAAGATGGCCAAGGGACCTACTAATATACAATTCTTATTGAAGTTTTAGAAGAGAGTAATTCTCACAAGTTATTTACATATCATTGCTATCATTATGATCAAATTTACTTGTTGAATATTGTGTACAGTTGTAAATATATATATAAAAAAAAATATTTATATTATTAATTAAATTTATTTTTATAGTGTATATTGTATGAATGGACTCCACACCATCCTTCTTACTTGTTGGCCTTGGGTGTGACACATTTTATTAATTATTATTAAAAAGCAGTCTATAATAAAATAAAGGCCGCAATTAAACTCCGACTATTAAAATAGCTATTTAGTTAAAATTGTCTTTCAGCTCATTTTTGAGAGGAATTATTTTATATACAAAGATATTAGATATAATGTTTTCTTAATTTTAATTGGATTTATAGATAACAAAACAAAATTTTAACGAGAAAAAAAAAAAGCAAAAATTGTTAGTCGTTAACATTTTTTTATATATAAAAAAATCATTATTTAAATTAATGTCAAGTAGGATAAAAGATTATTCAGTTAGGAGGGGGGTGTAGTGAGAAGGCTTAAATAGCCTGGCCCTATAACGAAGCCTATTAACGAAGGAGATTCGTGTAGCAACATGATCTCGTTACCAGGGAACTGGAACTAGTTATTGGTAACCGTGACTCTAATTAGCAATATTAGGTTAATTTATAATAAGCTAACGTATATTAGGGGAGCTCGTAAGCTCATCAAATAGGCCCCTTTATTAAAAGAGAATACTTAAAACTAACATTTTTTCTTTTTTAATATCAATTGAATGAAATTACAACTGTACAAATATATACATTAAGTAAATGTGTTGGTAACAATTACCATAACATGTCAAAACTTGAAAATAATTACTGATCAGTAACATTTCAATAATTATTCAAGAAGGTCTCTAGGCCATCTTCTTTTCAGACGCCTAGGAGGATTATCGGGAATGGAGTGGGAAGCAAGTTGAAAAACTAGAGGATTTGAGTGGTTATGGAGCTTACTATAAAAGGATAGGTATCTGGTTTCGGCTAAACCAGCCGAATATTAACATAATATTCACCGTATATTAATAATATTAACATAATAGTAACCGAAGCAACATATGGAATATTAAGATCTTTGTGGATAAGTTCATTAGTGACAAAGTAAGGGGCATTTATGATTTTTCGAAGGATTTTGGATTGTAAGGATTGGATACGAGACGAATTGGAAGGTTTAGTAGAGCCCCAAGCTCAACTCCGTACGTCCAAATAGGTCTAATAACAGTCATGTAAATAAGTCTTTTGTAATTAATTGGGAGCTTTGATCGTTTGCCTAGTAAATGTTGAAGTAGTCTGTAACGACGGCAGTTTCTTGTAGTTTCAGTCTTGTATGTGGATTCCAAGTAAGTCGTTTTCAGGAGGAGTCATAGGTAGCGAATCTGTTGAACAGGGACTAGTGGAATATCATTAATGGATACTGTAGGAGAATAAGTAGTCGGTTTACGACGAAATGTAAAGGATATTTGTTGTGATATGTTTTGCATAAATTGTAATTACAATTTTGACATTATTCCTGAAGGTTATGAGATTTATGAAGGTATCATTATTCACTGATAACGCACATGCGTCATTAACGTGCGTGGTGAGGACGGTGCATTGGTCGAGATATCAGCTGTAAACACCGCGTAGAGGATGAGAGCTAGGATACTAGATTTGATATAGACGGAAGAACAGGAAAAGTTGTGATTTTGAAGGTTCTATCACTGAGATAGTAAAATAAAAATAATTTTGAATTTGTTTAAGTTTCTTAGTAGATCATATGAAATCGGAATCGAATTATATATATTTTTCTTTACATCTTATATAAAAAAAAAACAAACTGGTTTTGATAATTTGAAATAAAATTAACTATACTACAGAGCATAAACAGAACAGACGCTACCAAATATTTTTTAATACTCGTTATCTTTGAGGGTCTAAGAACTATCAGACAGTAGGGTGTAATTCGAAAAGTTGACACATATGTTACTGAGAGATAGTGATGCGATAAAGGGATGGTTCACGTGAGTTACACGTGTTTGTTTGGTACACAAACAAACAAAAAAAAAACAATAACATAGTTAATAATACCTTGTAAAAACGTTGGGAGGACTTCATAAAGCCTAGTTTTACTCTATGTGATAGTTTAAATAAGTACGTTACTATTTGAGAACTTATTATTTTGATCTAGTCTACAATTTGCCCGGCGCTGCTCAGAGGTCTTATGGTAGGTTTGTACGAATACTAGAAGAGAATGAGTTGTCTCCAATATACGTGACTATTCTGTTAACAACAATTTTTCTCTGAAAATTCATTATTTTTGTATCATGTAATTGTCATTGTTCAAAAGTTTTTTTGTTTTGTTTTTTAGCTCGTTAATGAAATTTAAAACTGTATACAAAATAAAATAAAATCTAGTAAATGTGAAAGTAATTCGGCAACATATGGAACATTAAGATCTTTATGGATAGGTTTATTTGAGACAAAGTAAGGAACATTGAGGATTTTTCGAAGGATTTTGGATTGTATGAATCCATTCGAATTGTATGATATACGAGATTAATTTGGGAGGGGGGGTTTAGTGGAGCCCTAAAGCTAATCTCCATATATATCCAAAAAGATCTAATTACTGCCATGTAAATGAGTGCTATTTAATTTCCGACTAATTATATTTTACATGACATGGAATGTAAAAACTATTCAAGCGTATAAGGAGAAAACTATTTAAGAACTGATTATATTATATTTCATAATATTAATAAGGTTAGAATAATACATTAGTGACGAATTAATATTTGTAGAAACTGAAAATAACCTTGGACCAAATCTGGCTGTAAGAAATTAGTCGAAGTTGGCTACGAAAAAACTTACTAATGATGAAGGCCTGCGGTCGAAACGTAGACACTACATAAAATGCCTATTC
The DNA here is from genome assembly GCA_003667255.2 of Euschistus heros. Classification (NCBI taxonomy): domain Eukaryota; kingdom Metazoa; phylum Arthropoda; class Insecta; order Hemiptera; family Pentatomidae; genus Euschistus; species Euschistus heros. The sequence goes on along the minus strand of RCWM02000253.1, from coordinate 710,831 downwards.
ATGAATGCGTTTTTTCCTTCTCCTGACTTCATCCCAGAATTTCTACTTATAAAAAAAAAAAAAAAAAAAAAAAAGGTTTTAATATAAAAAACTTTGGAAAGTTTTTAATTATTATTATTATTTTTTTATCAGCATGTTTGATATATGATAATATTATTGATATAGATAGATATAACTGTAAAGAATTCGAAATATTAAGCATAAAATAAAATAAGTAACTAAAATATTACTTAATTTAATTTCCTTAATTCATTAATAATACCTCAGCTGTGAACAGTATAAAAAATTAAATGAAAAAATAAACTTTATTCTGGAACTTACTGTCCCCTAAGAATAATAATAATGAACAGTTACGGGTGTAATTGTCTGACAGTATTCTTTACAAATTAAATGGCTCAGTTATTACAATACATTTTTGAAAGAAAAAAAAAACAAATTATAAATTAATAATAATAACATAAAATACAATCGTGTATATATATATATTAAAAAGAAAACAACAATTCTATGAATTTATTTAATTATTTACATATTTGCTGATGATAGATTGTCAAAAAGGTACAAAAATAAATTATTTTAAAAGGAAGTTAGGGAAGCTGTTTTACGAATAAAAGTGGGTATACAATTTCAGAAGGAGGTAAAGTAACCGTTAAAAAATAACTGCTTGTAATTGAAATTCCCTATTCCACTTAAAAATAGTATATTTCTAATAGCATTCAATTAATCTCGCTTAATTTTCTTCTATGGCTCCACTAAAGCTGTTTTTAACTCCTGTATATTGCCAGTAATTAAACTTGCCTGCCAAGTTCATCCCAAGAATTATCAACTAGACTAGAGTCTGAATTACAGGCTAGAAATATTTTCTGTTTCACCGAGATAATTCTGAAGATAGTAACATAAAAACAGTTAACCTTTATCTGAATAATAGTTTGAATTGAATCTGCATCTGTTTCTATGCACCCCCCCTACTGTTGCGATGAAGTGACTGGTATCCACTGAAAATAGGTTGGTTCTGCTACAGGCGGGTCTGTCAATACCAGAGTTGAAATTTTCAGGTTCGCGAAACGAGAAAAATATTTTTCGTGAATCAAACCAAGAAATAAATATAAATCCTAATGAATGTGTTGCAATGAATACATAAAATGCCTATGAAAACCTACGAAATTTGGTAAATAACTTCATTTTTCATTCAATCAAATTTTGGCCGATTCCTTCAACAAAGGATCGACATTTTGATTGGGCGTTAATTTTGTTTTCGCCAGAAATAATTTTATCTGTTTTATCTTGTTGGATTTTAATCTCTAACCATAAAACGCATTCAATTTATAACCACAAAAGTATAAAATAGTGTGGTAAAACCTCGTTTCCAAAATAATATTAGAAATGGTTCTAACCACATATCTGTCGATTTTCAAACTTTACTGGGATCCACATGTCGCACCGCAAATATAAATCTTTATTTAATAATTTAATTGAATATAAGTAAATTTTATTATCAGTTCCATGTTATAAAATCCCCGTCAAAATTATTGCAACGAGATTTTCCTGGTTTTTACCTTAATCCATACTTGGTTTATAATCATATTAATATTATTTATTAAACGTGAGAAATTAAGGATTAGACATATCAGTGTTTTCCCTGTTAATAACAAACGGTGGAACATTAGATTTTTTCAAATTTCCTTCAGTACATGTTTATCATTCGTGTCGTTATTTACAAGTAAGCCAAGACTAGTAGAAGCAGTCATTCAAGCCAGAGGGGGCAATATGTCTTATTAAATAAAAATTTAAAAGTTAAAATTGTTAAAAAAATTGTTTATGTCCAGTTTAGTAATGTTTATTATAGATTTCAGAACCTTTATTTATTATGAAAAAAAAAAATGTTTTTATAAAATTTAAATATTTCAAAGTGTTGCGATACTTTTGATAGGGAGTTTAGATAACGCCGTACCTTTGTAACCTCTCATATAGAGTGGCGCTCGCCACCTATTTGTCAATTTTGAAACTTCACTGTTATCCACATATTATCGCTTATTAAGTAAATATTAATTGAAAATTAGCCGATTTTATTATTGCTAAACTTTCCTGAATCTTTAAGGATGATGAGGTTAAAATTTGGTACAGATTGGTTCAGTAGTTATCGCGATTAGTGATCACAAACGAAAAATGGCTTGTCCTTTTATATTATGGTATAGATAGACAACTGAAACCAATGTTTGGTGAACATAAGAACATAATAAAGTTATATAAATATAAACTTATGAGTTAGCTCACCGCGGAACTCCAGCCTCCCAACTGTTGAGTACATAATGATGGAAGGACCGGATGTTTATCGAAGAGACGCCTACTTGGGCGACGAGGGAATACTGGAGGATCCTGGCGCCAGTGCGTCCAACATCGATCCTCGCTCATCCTAAAGACACCACGTCCAGCCACTTCCATTTGTCCATCTTCTGCCATGTATGTTCTTGGAAGGTATCCCAAGAACATAAAGGTAATAGGATTCTTCGGAGGAGAAGGTAACAACAGAGCGATTTCCATTACGGTTTATGGTGCAATATTGCGTACTTATAGTTGAGTCGAAATGAAAAAAAAGAAAAACTGAAATTTTCACAGCTTTCAAAATATACTTACGGGCGAAAAATCCAGCTGATGGATCTGTTCATTTATTCGTTTGTTCATTGTCCCAATATACTTTAACCAGGCTTGATAAACATCCTACATTAGATGGGATAGCAAGCAGTTTTTAAAAAACAAAAAAATAATATAACGAAATTTTAAAATCAATATGATTTATTACTTTATTTTTATATACACTTTTTGTGGCATAACACCTCAAATTATTATTTATTTTCCCTTAACAATGTACGACAAATATGAGTAGTCTTAGTTATTGACAAGGTGTTGACAGTACTGGAAGGAATAGTCTGATGATGGGATGTATCCCAAAACATACCGCACATTGTTATGTGAAAATAAATAATAATTTGAGAAGTTATACAAAAAAAAAAAAAAAAAAAAAAAAAAAAAAAAAAAAAGTGTATATAAAAATAAATTAAATATAGTAAATAATCCTTTACTGAAGAATTAAAATTATTTATTACATTTTTGTATTAAATTGGGCACATCCCTAAATAATTTATTCAAAATCACATTAGACACATACCCCTTGGAATGCAAGACATGACCGAAGGGGGCGTATTTTCAAATACTGCTGTTTTTTATGAAGTTAATATTTTTAATAATCCAAATTTTATATGTTCTGGTTACAGTTCACGGGGGCATTTAAACAAGAATGGAACTTTTTTCCGAGAAATACAAAATTTTGCAGTCAGTAATTGACTTTTTGTCATTTTAACATATTTTAAATGGAATGAATGTAATTTTTTTAATCATTCTTGGTAATTTATAAGGGTGAAGGATAATTTTTTTTTTGTTTTTTCAATTAAATAAAATAATATTTCAAAATATAAATGTCGATTTATGATTGTTTTGTAAAATGTCATAAAAGGGCATAATAATTTATTAAAATAATAATAATAATAATCACTTATAAATATAAAGTCGCACAATAATTTGATTGATAAAGTGATATGAGAGAAATTAATTATAAGTGAAAATTAAAAAAAAAAAAAAAATCTAAAACATTATATGAAGAAATAGAATTGACCATATAGTCATAGAGAGAACAGTTTTCTAGCTTTGAATTTGACGTATCTAGAACAGGGTATAAGTAGAATGAATAATATATACAATGAAGGAAATATGTTCAACGTTAAAATAGGAAAATAATTACAATAAAATTTAACTATGTTACTATTATTAATTATTAACTCATTAATCTATTCAAACTGTGTAGAAACCTGAAAATTATAATTTATTGGTTGGTTATGCTTGCTATAGTGAAGATCAGAAAGTCCCCCTAATTTGAGAGAGCGAGAAAGAAATATGAGTTTTCCAAAATAAAGTATTGCGAAAATTTGGCCAGTATGAAGATGAGTCAACTGATGAATTTAGACGGCTTCACGTGATACGAAGTTGGGAAATATTGAAGCAATGGTATCGCGTTGGTTAAACTAGATAGATGTTGGGTCTAGTGTTAGCGAGTCAGTGGAAGATGTTTACTGAATCTAGGAGTAAATGTTCACAGGGTAGATGTAACATATAATACTGGTCGTATGATGTATTGTGCACCAAGAAGTCTGGTCAAGGGGGGAAAAATGAGTGAATACAAGTAAAAACTATAATATTTTTTATATGATATTCGAATATCATTTCAAAAAACTTGAACATTCCAAAAAAAAAAAAAATAAAATAAAGCAATAAGAAAGTCTAAAAAAATAATATTCATTTTCGCTTCTACATGCAAAAATTTATAAACAAAAAAATTTAAACTCATGAAGTAAATCACTTATTTAAAAAAAAAAAAAAAATTGCATATCACCCCAATGGAAGAGGAATGTACATATTAGTTTGTTCGCATTTTGCATAATACGTAAATTGCTAGTTCTAGCGTAATATGTTAAACAGTCATCGTCAGATATAAAAACATACAAACAATTCAAAACATTAATATAAATTATTATTTTTTTTTTTTTTACTCCACTAGACTCTAGATAATTTTTACTTCCACTAGTGACGCGGGCGAGAGAACAGCGTTGGGATTACTGTGGGCCTGGTTTGCCCTCCCATAAGTGGAGGGGTCTGGGGTTTTCCTAGGATGTTTATGCATATTGTATATATAGTAGTATGATTGTGCTTTTTAATTTATAATTTTATTTTTGTATTTATTATTTTTTTAAAAACTTATTATTATTTGTTTTTGCTTCTTGATTATTATTGTTTAGATTGGTTATAGTTTTATTTTCTGGTTTATCTTATAATTATAATATACAGAAATATAATTATAATTATATTTTGTATAGGTTTTTTTTTTGTTTATTTATTTTTATTTTTATTCATTTTTTTATATTTCATTTTTTTTTTTTTTTTAAACCAAATTTAAAATGGGACTATTGGAAATATTAATCTGATCATTTAAACGAAATGTGGGTTACTTTTGAAAGATTTTATTATTTCTAATGATTCAAAAATATTTGATTTCTGCTTGATGTATTAGTTTCTCTGACGAGTCTTGAAAAAAAAAAAAAAAATGAAAAATTAATATATTAAACAATACAGTTTGTCTAATAAAAATCTTTCATTATTTTTTTAAAATAAAATTAATTTTTCAACAACTGTTTCAATATATAAAATATTTTTTTCTTTTTTGATGATATAAACAAAAATCAAAAAAAAAAAAAAAAAAAAAAAAAAAAAAAAAAAAAAAACTATAGGAAACAACTTATAGGGGATCTTATGCTTCTTATTTTCGTTTACATGTATTTATTATTTTGATGTCTACTTTTCAGTATGGACAATTTTGGAATTTTGGAATAATTTTTTTTTTTTAAATTTTCCTTTCCAGAACTCTGAAGCTTTTCGAGATGTTAAAGTATAAATTGCAAGTAAAAGAATCACTCATTTCATTTCATTTTTAATTTTTTTCCATTCCATGTTAACTATATGGAAGGAGCGTTTATTTGATAAAATAATAACGTATTTAAAGGGAAAAATATTTTTAATAATACTTCCCCAATAAAACTTCCTTATAATTTTTCAAAAACTGTTTTGATAAATAAAATATTTAGTTTTGTCTTGATAACGTTTAAAATTCATTATTTCATTTTTTTTTATTCATTCCATATCACCTCTATGGAAGGCGCGTTTATTAGATAAAATAAAAAATAAAAAAAAAAAAAACAAGAAAAAAAAACCGTGAAGTATATATGTTTTGCGAAGTGTAATTTCGTTTAATAAAACTTTCTTATTATTTTTTTAAAATAAAATTAGTTTTTCAACAATGGTTTCGATACATAAAATATTTTGTTTTGTTTTGAAACAACCTATAGGGGGTCTTATACAACTCAAATTTTTTTTTTTTTTTTTTTTTTTTTTTTTTTTTTAAATTTTCCTTTCCATAACTCAAGCTTTTCGAGATGTTAAAGTATAAACTGAAAGTTAAAAGTCCCTTATTTCATTTAGTTTTTACTTTTTTCGATTCCGTATGTATATATTACCTCTATGGATTACCTATTAATAACATAATTAAAGGGAAAAATATTTTTAAAAAACAAAAACAAAAAACATCTTATGCTTCTTACTTTTGTTTACGTTTATTTATTATTTTAATGTTTACTTTTCAGGGTGGAAAATTTTGGAATATGGAAAAATCAAAAATTGTTATTTTTTTTGTTTATTTATTTTTAGAACCCTCAAGCTTATCGAGATATTAAAGTATAAATTGAAAGTTAAAAATCCCTTATTTCATTCAACTTTGAATTTTTGTCCATTCTATATTACCGCGTTTATAAGATAAAATAATAAAATAATTAATAGGAAAAATATTTAAAAAAAAAAAAAAAAGAAAAAAAAACTCCGTGAAGTATAAATGTTTTACAAAGTGTAAATTCGTATAATAAAACTTCCTTATTATTTTTAAAAAATAAAATTAGTTTTTCAACAATTTCTTCGATAAATAAAAAGTTTATTTTTTTTTTTTCGATTCCGTATGTATAAAGGGTGAGTATCTCTTAGTGTATAAAAAAATATTGGGTGAAACTAGATCAAAAATTTAGCAAAATGCCGCAAACCTCACTTTTCTATTCCAACCCGTTGTAGATATACCGTAAATCAAATACTTTTTTTGAGGAAACCACGTTTTTTCCCATAAAAGCTGTAATATCTCCATTTTATTTAAATATTTTTTCAAATTTTGACTACAGTTTCGGATTTAGCATTAAATTTTCTGTAATAGCTGAGTACCTGTAACCTTGAATTTTACAAACTTGGTATCTGAAGAACAGCTTGATCTTCAGCTTATTTGGGGAAGTCACAATGTCGTATTTACTTCAACGCTCACCGTTTTTCGAAAATACTATCCTCAAAACGTCAAATGTCACAAAAACTTGAAAATTTAATCAGCTTTCGAATGATATGTTAAACGTAATAATTTTGTTTCAATTTTATGGAGAAATTTACTTTTGAAACCGAAAAAACGTGGTGTTCTCATTTGGCATACAAATCAGTAACTTGTGTAAATAAAACATTATGAAAATCCCTTAATGGAAATGTGCATTTTAAACATAATAAACTCTTCATTGGAATAAAAAGCAAAGAAAAAAATTGTTGTTTAATAGAAAATAAAGGAAAACTGTCAATAAAGCGACACCAGATCAGAGGATCTTATGTTATTACATTTATTTATTTATTATTATTATTATTTAGGATTTATTTTATTAGATTTTTGATGTAATGTTTAAAATCCAATGATAATGAACATAGACCTCAATTTTACCGTTAGCTTCTGAATGCAGATTGTGTTGAAGAATACTACTTTTTAAGGTAAATTTTACGGGTAGCTGAGTCTGTTTTTACAGGGGAAGGCATTTCTATCTATCCATGTATATTGTTGGTTTATATCTGTATTGCTTTCGAATAATGTGGAGCAGCACCATGGTGTTGGAAAATCATATTTTGCCGATCTTCAGGGGGAATATCGTGATGAAGTTGTGGTAGGATATTTTGTAACAAATCTTTGTTATTTCATCATTCAATCTGTTGGGAAAACTATGATTTTTCAACACTATTCGACAGCAATACAAATATAAATAAACCAATGATACTCCACATGTAACGGTAGAAATGCCTTCCCCTGTAAAAAAAGACCCATCTAGCCATAAATTCACCGCAAAAAGTGGTATTCTTTAATATTATCTGCATTCAGAAGCTATTAGCAAAATTGAGGTTTATGTTTATTATCATTGAGTTTTAAACCTTACATTGAAAATCTAATAAAATAAATCCTAAATTATCGTAATAAATAAATAAATGTAATAACTTAAGATCCTCTGATCTGGTGTCGCTTTATTTAGAGTTTTCCTTTATTTTCTATTAAACAACAATTTTTTTTCTTTGCTTTTTATTCCAATGAGGAGTTTATTATGTTTAAAATGCACATTTCCATTAAGGGATTTTCATAATGTTTTATTTACACAAGTTAATGGTTTAATGCTAAATCCGAAACTGTGGTCAAAATTTGAAAAATATTTAAATAAAATGGAGATATTACAGCTTTTATGAAAAAAAAAACGTGGTTTCCTCAAAAAAGTCTTTGATTTATCGTATATCTGCAACGGGTTGGAATAGAAAAGTGAGGTCTGCGGCATTTTGTAACATTTTTGATCTAGTTTCACCCAACTTTTTTTTATACACTAAGAGATACTCACCCTGTATATTACCTCTATGGATTACCTATTAATAACATAATTAAAGGGAAAAATATTTAAAAAACAAAAAACAAAACATGAAATATAAATGTATTACAATGTATAATTTGTCTTATAAAACTTCCTTATTAATATTTTTTTTAATAAAATTAAATTTTACACACTTTGTAGATCCGTGCCGGCATTGTTTTGATTTATATAATATTAAGGAGGTGTGATGGGAGATTATCGGTAGCAGGGCTTGGGGCTATTAGGGGCCGACCTACCGCACAGAGCCGCTTAAATGTTTCACCCACCTTCTGCAAACACACCCTCACGGACTGGGCCCATCCCATCAATACATAAAGCCTGCCCCTATTCAGTTTAATGGAGTTCTTTTAGTGACAAGGAAAAAAACTCTGAGTGGAGAGACGGCTAATAACGGAGGCGGTACACTTGGGACCTTAACTACCAAAGATCCTCTACTAAATGTTTAGGCAGGTTAAAAAAAAAAAAAAAAAAAAAAAAAAAAAAAAAAAAAAAAAATCTGTGATGGCAGTGACAGGGATGTGTCTTATTTAAACGGTTGACTGTTTTGTAATTAATCCTATTTCTTTTAAGAAATAGATCAATTAGAATTGATCGTTTAGTGAATTCCATTAATAAAGCCTGTATATATATTTGGGCCAACTTGAACTGTGGAGGACATTATTGAAATGTCCAACTCATACAAAAATTCAAATTAAAAGTTTTCCAAACTATCATGACTACAAAAAAAGTCGACTCCATTTACTTCGTGCTAATATTCCTTAAAGTTTCGAAGTTCCATCAAAGTCTGTACAACCATCATTATTGAGTTCCAAAGATCCTGATCACGTACCTCGCAGATTGAAATGGAATTGGCCCCGAGTTATTTTGAAAATATATATCTATGTTGGAATTTTGGCAATGTTCAGCTTCTCAACTAAAGCCCTGAGCGATGTACTACAGTGCTCTCACTCAGCCTCCACTAGATTTTGATGCAGCTGAAATACAATAGCTAGGATCTCATTGCATTTGGCTTGCTTCTTGGTTTGTGGAGGCTTGGTTCAAAGTTCCCCAGGCTGAGTGATTATCTATTATATACATTACAGGAAGATGGTATTTATTAACTTAAAGCCGCGTTCTCACGGGGAAAGAATACGAAAGCGTGTCACGTCTTCGTTTTCTCTTTCGTGGTGCTTCCCTGGAGTGGAGGAGAAAAGTAAACTAGCCGAGAGTCGTGGACAGTTCACACGACCACGATTCAGTTTGCCTCTTGAAACCTACCTAGGAGGAGCGTCTCGTGGAAAGTTGTGCAGTTTTGAGTTCAGTTTTTATTGATATGCTGGCAAAAAGAGTGAGAGAGTCACGTAGACATTTAAAAAAACGGAAGAAAAGGCATTGCTGGGTAGGGAACTGGATACTCACTAGAAAAATCATCGAATATTAATAAAACAGTATCCTTAAGGACAACAATGGCGGAATATCCTTCCACCATATTAAAATCGTTGAATATTAAAAATATTTACTGTTGTCCTTAAGGATACTGTTTTATCCTTAAGGACAGCAGTGGCTGAATATCCTTCGGATAACTTAAAAACCGTTAAATATTTTCATATTAATAAAACAGTATCCTTATAAGGACAACAATAGCGGAATATCGTTCGGATCCTGGAATATTTCAACATATTATCCATTTTTGTTCTAAATAAACCACTTGCTAACTCTTTTGACTGGCGTGGTCCACGGCTGAAAATCAAACAGGTTTGATACCGAGCGTGAGCGGTCGTGGACTCCCTCATCTCTAGTTGACGTCAGAGGCAAACTCACGCCATCTCGTTCAGACGGAGAAAATTCTACTAATGCGTGGATCACATATAAGAATCAATAAAATTAGAATTAAATATAAAAAAATAGATAACAGAAAAAATATATATATATATATATATATATATATATATATATATATATATATATATATATATATATATATATATATATTTACAATGGTCTGAAATTAAATAGGATTGTGAATAGAATGACTTAAAAATGAATTTTAAGGAAAATATCTATTGGCATTACTGCAATAAATAACTATATTATAAGGTCTTGTGACATTATGGGTACTATCGGTTTTATTTCCATTACTTGCTTTAAGTGAGGTGACCGATATTTATTTATTATTTTTATTTATTTATTTTTATTATTATTTTATTAACACAAATTTATGACTGTATTAGTAAATACATCTAGTCAATATGTGGTATACAGTTGGTAATAATCTTATGTAATATCTACAATAGAAGAGGATCCCGAGGCCATCTTCTTTTCAGAAGTCTCAGATAATTATCAGGAATTGGATGGAAAGCAAGTCAGGAAACTAGTGGTTATGTGGTTTGTTTTGAAAGGATGGTAATTTTGCACGGAATAAACGAGAAACATATAATTGAGTTATGATGATTACATTCTATCATGATTAGAGTCTAACCTGACTAGATTAAAATATACTGCCTGAGGAGGAACAAAAAAGATCAGACGAACCCTGACCTTTTCATATTATTTCATTTCAAAACAAATGATTGAGACTCGCGACCTCCTTGGATGATGTCAGAGCTGCAAAGTATTCGGATAGGTTCGAACCTTGGGGAAGAGCGTAAGTGGAAAGGTTTGTCGGCTGATTAGGGCGGTCCGTAGAGGAGAATTGACTGGTAAAAGGCAGCTGGAAGGGCCGAGGGCAACTTGATGCTCCCCCCCCCCCCCCGAAGGGATAAATAAATAAAGGGCATAAACTAGATAACGGCTGTCAGCTTGTGATCTCGAGATATAAAGAAATATCACAGCAAGTCCTTGACCTTTCGGTCCCGGTTCTTATAAAGTCGTCGCATATTCCAAAACTAGTTATATCGAATTGTTATTCTTATACGAAAATATTTGACATCTGATGGAATAAACACATTTCTAACTTATGGTTACCAATGGTAATTGGTATCATCCGTTAATTAACGATACCTTAAATTAAAACTTTCCTACCTTAACATCCTATTGATAACTCTTATCAAAAGTATCTCCTAAAAGTATTAATGCGGTGATAGTTAACCTGAAGCTGTGTTCAGTCAAATAAACAACAATAACTATTAACAATATATAAGCCATAAATATTTTTGTCATGGATATACAGTGGAACCTCGATATAACGAATTCCTTGATAAATCGAAGTTTTTCCATTCCCCTTTAATCTGCCTCTCATTTTAATGCTATTTTTACCTCTACGTATCGAAGGATTTGTTAAGAAGACCTTGATATATCGAATTGTTGAACGTTTTTATCGGAAAACCGCGATATATCGAAGTCGATTTTTTAAATAAGCAGAGTTTAGACTGATCAAAGGTTCTACAAAGGATTAACTGTAACTCCCTTCCTGATATTTGTTTCCGGTTTGTTTCAGTTTATGATTGAACACTTGTGAGGTGCGTGAGTTTTCAGTTGTTCCTCAATATTTTTTTTTATTTTCGAAAATGGTAAAGCGTAAAACCCTTTCCTGTGTAGAAAATTTGAAAATTATTTAAGCCGTAAATGCCGGGGTTGACAGAAAGTGTGATATTGCAAAAAAGTTTGGAATACCAGCGAACACCTTATCCACAATTTTGAAAAATTTAGCCTATTTTTAATATATTGGGTTGTTTCACATGAAATGTCCGATTTTATAATATTTGAAATACATAGAGGATTTTGCGAGTCTCTGTTGTTTACTTCCAAAGTTCACATATCATAATCAAGCAGTTACTAATCCTCTACTTTTCTTTTATAGACATTAGCTTCCCAATCAATTACACACTGTTTAGTATACCTTCAAATATGAACATGGAAACACGCGATTTTCGTGTAATATTTTTTTATGAGTTTAAACTAGGTCGTTCGGCAGCTGAGGCTGCTAGAAACATCTGTAAGGCGTTTGGGGAAGGGAGTGTAAATGAATGAACCATTCGCCGTTGGTTTGCTAAGTTTTCGACTGGGGATACCAACTTAGAAAACCAGCCCCGAGGAAGACCTCCAACTGTAATTAGAGAGGTGAGACCATTACCTCTACAACCTACTGCAATGAAATTGGCCAAATGCACGAAAAATTATTGAAAAAACAACCTGGATTGGTAAATCGGAAGGGCCCTATACTCCTACACGACAACGCTAGACAACGCTAGACCAAACTTACCATGCATAAATTGAAAGAGCTGGGGTACGAAGTTCTTCCGCACCCACCATATTCTCCCGACTTGTCTCCAACAGATTATCACCTTTTCAGGAATTTAGACAACTTCTGCAGAGGAAAAATTTTTGCAAATGATGCTGAAATCAAAAGTGCGTTTTCAGATTTTGTTTCACTTCAAAGCTCAGAGTTTTTCAAATCCGGGATAAAAAAAGTTGTTGTCACGTTGGGAAAAATGTGTATAAAAAGAAGGTAAATACTTCGAATAAAATTATATTGTTTTCATATTGTATTTTTACTAAAATCCCTTTACCTTGAAAACGGACATTTCATGTAAAACAACCCAATAAAAAGGCTAGGCAAAGTTTATACTACAAAATTTGGATTACCCCTTTTCATTTGTGAACAGTTTAGATAATATGAAATTTTTAATCTTTTTATATATATTTTCGTGAATTTATTCTTTCCAATTTTCCCTTAATACTGTTTCGAGGAGCGCACAGTGGGAAATACCGTACCAGGTGGACGGAATTCCGATCAGGTCTCGATGCCCAATGTTTTGAAATTGGTATAGACTTGTCCTTTATTAACAGGTAGATAGGGTCACGTGTTTATTTTGAACTAGAAATGAGTATAAAGGGAACAAAATGAATATTTTTTTATTTTAAATCAGGTGCAATTCAGTATTTTACAATTTATAGGCAGGCGAATATTTATAAATAAATTATAAATCTTTTTGTTAAATATCAACCTGTTTTGAAAATGTTAAAAGAATGACGTCTAAAATCTAATTTGATTAAGTAATGGGAAGTGGAAATGTGAAAAAAAAAAAAAAAAAAGTAGACGTGAAGTAAATTAGTCTGGCAGAACACGGCATCAGAGAACAACCCTGGAATAGAAATAAATACACTTCAACTTCGCTACATTCAAAGAATATATTTAAAACTATTACGCTATGGAATGTGTGGGAAAAGTACATTATTTAGGCTCATAATGCATAAATAGTCGGAGTACGCGTAGAGTTTGCGATAGACAAGTGAGATGCTTCTGTTGTTCAGCCACAATCATTGTACCCGCAAAGGATGTTTAGAATATATACATAGAAGTATGTAGGATCAGCGAAAATAGTTTATCATTAAACTATCCTAAGAACATTATTTACTTTAGTCTCAAGCCGGTGGGTGGGAGGAATATGAAGAAAGCATGAAACCCAATGACATCTGAGCACTATCCGTGTCTTATATCAGAGAATGAGCAGGAATTATCACAACTGTATAAATAACCAGCTAACCCCCAATTACTAGCGTTCGCTCTTCCTCACAAGTAAAGTACTTAGAAAATTTTAACTAATAATTAATGTTTTATATGTTTCCCGATAAAAATCTTAGCATAGCTAATGAAAGCTAAAGCTCTTAGATTGCTAAACCATCCTAGAACGATGAAAATAATGTTAAAAATCGGTAAAGATGGGTAGTTTTACAACTGTAAAATATATAGCGAAATGGTTCCAATTACATTGTTGATTTGCAAACCACTGGGATCCACCAAATATTATAATCTTTTTTAATAATTTAATTCAACATAAGCAAATTTTATAATCAATTTTAAGCTCTATATAAAACCGTAAAATTTTAACCTCTCATGTAGAATGGCGCTTACCACATATCGGTCAGTTTTCAAACTTCACTGTATTATCGCTTTTTTAATAACAAATTAATTATAAATCAGTAGATCTTATTATTTCTAAACCATCCTGGAACTATAAGGATGATGTGGTTAAAATTTGGTACATATTGGTTCAGTAGTTTTCGTGGTTAGTGATCACAAAGCGAAAATGGCTTGTCCTTTTATACAGGGTGTCCCGAATTTAAATGGCAAAACTTCAGGAACTTATAGGGGACCGAAATACTAAGACAAAATGTCCTTTAGAGATTTGCTCGTTTTTGCTTAGTTTTAGAGAAAATTGCAAAAAAAAAGAAACAAAACAAAAATGTTACAGGTAGCGATTATCACCTTTCAAAGTTCGTCTGGCTGGCAGTGAGATATGTATACACTTAATGTTATCCTTTACATTCTTTTATTTGTTTACATTTTGGCTTCCTTCTAGGATTATAATTCCTAAATCAGTCTTCAGTCAGTTACTCAGATATTTTTGTGTGAATAGCATCAGCCACAATGCCGCATACATATTCTAATGTTGAATACGCTGATATAATTTCCAAATATAAGAGTGCCTAATCGACGAGTCTTTTCGTTAACTTTTATTAGACTAAGAGAGACTGGGTCTTTCTTAATACGTAATGAAGGTGACCAATTCCAGGCAGCAATAAGAGCAGATTATCGGAGAAGAAATTGTGTCCAACGCCACTTCGATAACAATCCTGAGACTAGCATCCGAAGAGCATCTGCTGCATTAGCAATATCGCTGCAAGCAATATGGCAAACTTTGAAAGGTGATAATCGCTACCCATACCATCTTCAAAAAGTTCAGAATTTATTACCTCAAGATAATGTCAAGAGATTAAATTTTAGTAACTGGTTTCATGACAAAATTCGTGATGATAATTTATTTCCATTAAAAATTATATGGACCGATGAAGCTACCTTTACAAGAGGAGGAATTGTTAATTAAAAAAATTATCATGCATGGGCTCTTGAAAATCCCAGAGCTATTAGAGAGAATAGGTTTCAGCATGAATTTGCTATTAACGTTTGGCTTGGAATTTGGAACGGATTACTGGTGGGACCATATTTTTTACCTGGAAGATTGAATGGTATCACATTTACACATTTTTTGGAGAACGACTTTTCTAATTATTTAGATGACATTCCCTTACAGCAGCGGATTGAAATGTGGTTCCAACTCGATGGATGTCCAGCTCATTATAGCAGAGTTGCTCAAGGTTGGCTGGATATAAATTATCCACAACGATGGATTGGACGTGGAGGAGTTGTACCTTGGCCGCCCCGATCACCTGATATGACACCCATGGATTTCTTCGTATGGGTAACCTTGAAGTAGAAAGTTTATTCGGTGTCAATCAACTCTAGAGAGCAATTAAGAGACCGAATCATAGATGCAGTGCACCAAATATCATCAGAACTATGTTTTGCTGCAATTTATCAAGTGAGTGCTAGATGTAATGCTTGCATTGGTACAAGAGGACAACATTTTGAGCAATATTTACATTAAAAAGAACATAACATAAATATAAATGTAAATAAATAAATATAAAAATGAAAACTTGTTTTGTTTCTTTTTTTGCGATTTTCTCTAAAACTAAGCAAAAACGAGCAAATCTCTAAAGGTCTTTTTGTTTTAGTTTTTCGGTCCTCTATAAGTTCCTGAAGTTTTGCCATTTAAATTCGGGTCACCCTGTATTATAGTATAGATATACATTAAATAAATGTGTGAAAAAACGATGTCAATAGCTTGTAAAACAACTTGGAAGTATTAAATAAAAGCTTTAGATAAGAAGGTCTCTAGACCATTTTCTTTTTAAACAGCACGAAGTGTTATCGGGAATCAAGTGGGAAGCAGTATTGGTATGTTGGGAACACTTTGTATAAATTTATTTATTACATAATAAGGAGCATTAAAGATTTTGGATTGCAAGTATTGGATACAAAGAATTACATCGAAGCAACACGGCAACTTATGGGTAATTTAGATCATACCCGAGAGGTAAAATGAAAGAACTTGAACATAAGTTTGGTTCTTGCAAGTACAGATCATGCTATGTATTAGAATTCAGAACTGCAGACAAAATAAAAATACACCTAATAAATGTGAAGATAATGGTCATAATATTATGTCAATTGCTTGTAAAAGAACTACCCATTTGAAGCACTTTAATAAAAGTTTTGTATTTGGAGGTCTTCTTTTTAGAATCGTCATTATCGGGAACAGAACGGTTAGCAAGCTCAAAGATTAGTGCATCTGAATGGTTATTGAGTTTGCTAGGAAAGGATAGGTATGGTAATGGGCTAAATCAGCAGCATAAGGAACTAAGATCTTTATGGATAAATTTATTTTTTGACATGATAGGAGAATTCCGGATTTTATGAAGTATTTCGGATTGTAAGGATTGGGATACGAGAAGAATTGGAAAGATATAGTGGGACCCCAAAGCTCAACTCCGTATGTCCAAATAGGTTTAATTACTGTTATGTAAATGAGTCTTTTGTAATTAATTGGAAGCTTAATTGAACGTTTGTCCAGTAAGTACTTATTAGGGAATTTTCTTCACCTATATTATATAAATAAGTTGTTTTAAAATGGCCTATTTCTATTATTTTAATTTTTACCCAATAAATTTCAAATAAGACTATTTTTAAAAAACATAGGTAACGGGAGTTTTATCTTTTTTAACCAAAACCTGATATTCATCAATCTTAGGGTTTCAATGCAATTTGAAATAAAAATATGTGTGAGGAAAATTTTTAAACTAAAAACTGATATTATTTTCAGATTCCTCATGTAGAAACTAAATTTTGTCGAAATCAAAAATAATTTTTTTTTTTTACCTTTAAAATTTTGTATGATTTTAGAAGGCAAGATGCTGTCAATTTCCGAAAAATGTAAATAATTTGCGCTACTCACACATTCCTCCACCGATTGAAACCAAGGGTCATCTAGAAGCCATAAAACTACATAGTTTAGCCCAAATCCGGAGGTCGCAGGATTTCCCCTTATTGAAATATCTCAAGTTATAGCTGACCTTAGATTTTTTCATTCAAAACACTTTTTGTCCAATAAAATCGGCATGGATAAAAAGCAGAATGTATGCTGATTCTAGTGATGCTAATATTGTTGTAATCAGTTAAACACAGCAGTTGTTATGGCCGGGGAGAAAATGTAGAAAGGGGTAAAAAATCAACATTTTTTTTGATTTTGATAAAATTTCACAAATAAGGGTTTTATGGTGCGTTAAATCGAGATTTGAGGTCAGTTGTTTATGAAAAAAAGTTTCTACTGATTCACAGCGGATTTTCTTGGAATTTTGTCATTTTTTAAAGAGTTTTTGAGCACCCTAAAGACGGGTGGTATCTTGAGTCCAACGAAAGTATTTTTATATCAAATAGCATACATAACTGCAATTAAACGTGAAATAATTATTTCTCTATCTTGACTGAGAGCTATGAAAAAAAAATAAAACGTGATTTTCATATTTTATTTTTTTTTCTCGGCTCCTAATGCTCATTGGCGGCTGTAACTCTAGTTTTGCACTATTATAGGTCCCTACTACCCACACACAAATCGGCATTCAAATCTGTGAGTTACAACTGCAAACTTCCCACAGTGGGACGAATGACCAATCTAGGAGGAAAAAAGTCTGAATCACTTAAACAGACCTGGCAACCTAATATACATAAACAATACAGTTTAAATAAGGTAAAATAAAACCACTAAATTCACAAAAATTAGGAAAATACAATGCAGTAGTTATTTTATATGTATCATATTAATTTAATAAAAATAATGAATTAGATTGTTTCTGACGATTACATAATGGGTAATTGCTTATAGTAATTATTTTTAATTATCTTAAAAAAGTAATGAATGAAAAAACACGTCAAGCTGGTATCGTTTAAATGAGATGTTTCCGATGTACTAATCCTATACATATTATTAAACGGTACTGTTTTCAAATCTTTCTGTATATTTTAACTGACCTGTTTGCCTACTCAACAAAACTCAGATATATTTATTTTTTTTTCGAAATGTCTCAAAAAAAAAATAAAATAAAAATAATAAACAAATTTAAAAAAAAAATAAAAACATGCTTACATACATTAATTCTTATGTATTTTTGAGTATTGAAACTTTAAAAATGTATGTAAAACTATTTTTTTCTTATATAAGTAATTTTCTCAACCCCCTTGATAATCGGAGTCAATAAAATGTAATATGACTACGGGTTTTTCCATTCTCTTATTATTTCGTTTTAATTTTCGTAACTGCCAATTTTAAATATCTCTTAAGTGCAGCTGAAGATGTTGGTATAATATCCTCTAATTTAAGTTTTTCAAATATAGTAATATATATTAAATCAATGCCCTTACGGTTTTGCCAAGTACGAAATAACTCCCTTCGCGGAATTGAAAATTCGTTTTCAGACAAGAAAGCAGATAAAAGCAGCTAAATGTTTCATAATTACTTCATATACCTTCTAAGGCACCTTCATGAATTTCAGAGAGGTACTTTGGGGAAATTTTTAGTAATAGATCTTTTTAGTTTAAAAAATGCTTTAGTTTACGGCACTTTTCAAAAAATTATATTATAGGTCAAATTATAAAAAAATTATTTTGAGCATGGCTTACTGTTATAACGATCGTCTATATTCACTAACTATAAAAGAATAATGAAAAAATATCAATAGGATGATACACAAATTTTTGCCCCAGTGCCCGACTTGTGGAGTCCCAGAAACAGCTGAACATGTAGTGTTATCCTGCACTGAGATGGAAGGACACCGTGCCAGGTTGTCAAGGAAAACCGGAATCTTCGCCCTCGTCGAAACGGACTTCCCCCGACTCATGGAAGAAGATAACTATCCCCATTTTAGGGAATTTATCTACGGGTGGAAGGAAGTGGTGGGCCCTACGCACTTCACCTTAGGAAGGCCCCATCCCCGCGGTCGGCGAGCCACCACCAGCGGAAGAAGAAGACCAGCGACCCTGAGGACTAGAGGAGGACCGGACAGATGCTGTGGACCAGGAGGGCTGGACCAAGCAGACCGGACGGATGCAGTCTCAAGGAGAGCTGAAAGGAGTGGACCGGACGGATGCAGCGTCCCAGGAGGACTGGACCGGGCTCACCGTCCGGAAGAATGAAGGATTAAGGTGCGGTCGCTAAGGCGTACAATGTATGGCCAGTCCGCACCACAGAAAATAAAAGAAGGTGCGGTCGCTAAGGCGTGCAAAGCATTGCCGGGCCGCACCATAGGATTGTTCCCAAGAAATATATATGTCCTCATCATATAATGTAAATAAATTATTAATTTAATATTATTAAATAAATTTTATTAATAAAGCGTTTTATTGGCAGCAGCGACATACATAAAACCCATATGTTGAACCCGCTGCTGTCAAAACAACCCCGTATGCCTGAAAAGGCAAGGAAGGGGGAGCAAAAAAAAAAAAAAAAAAAAAAAAAAAAAAAAAAAAAAAAAAAAAAAAAAAAAAAAAGATACACAAATTTAGATTGAAAGAATCAACAGTTTTATCAAAATTTGACCTGTCGAGTTAGGTACTACTTTGATCGTTCTTTTTACCTTGAAATCCGCCTCCAAAAAACGAAAGAACCATTGATAATGTTCCATAAACTACTTAACTATACACCTATCACAATAGTTTCATTAATTTTCATTATGACTTTTTTCCTCCTAGATAGGCCATTCGTCCCACTGTGCGTCCCCTTGTTAGTAATATATTTTTGAATAAATTTAAATTTAGAGTAAACCATTCAGATTAAGGGTGTGGGCCATATTTTTAGAATCGAAAAGTTATTAAAACGACGCCTTATTTGATTATATCAACTATTAAAAGCTGTTAAAAGGGAAAAGCAATCGTTAATTAGTCAAAATTAATTTAGATCTTTTCATCAAAAACTTAATTACGGCTTGCAATGTCGCCTTCGTGTGACGATGTTTAATCTGAACTTCAACTTAGGGATATTACCTCTAGGTAATTGGATATCCGCTATGCAAGAGGTAACAAAAGCAACTGAATCCAACATCTTGGATAGTTTATAAACTACAAGAGTTTAAAGTGAAGATTGATAGTAAGAAGATCGGAAAAATCCTTAAATCGAGGAGGGAAAACTTAAATTGATGACGGGAAAACGGAGGTGAAACGAATAATTTAAGAGCTGAGGACTCGAGGTGCTCATTTTTCCATAATACTGTCTCTGAATTTTTTTTTTTTGTGATCAAAAAGTATACAAAAGAAGGGATTAAGTTTGGTTTCTCTATATAAAAATATATACTGAAATCAGCACAGAGATGACGCACAGTGGTTCAAAGTGACGGAAATGCGGAAAATTTGATTATATGGAATTCGCCGTCTGAAAAGAAGATGGCCGAGAGACCTTCTTAAGTAGAATTTTTTTAAAAGTGCTACTAGTGAGTGGTTATTTACATGTTATTAACAAGTCATTGTAATAATTCCCTCAAATTTACTTATTGTATACCGGGTGTTCAGCATAAGACTGCAGTAACTTCGAGAGGCGATTCTAGGCATCATTTGCAACAAAAAATTTCATATAAATAATAGCTCGATTCTCATTCGTTTTACAGATATTTTTAATTTTATGTTTTATCAAGAAATTTCTAATTTTTGACAAATAATTATCTATATTTCCCGAACTATTAAACCTAGAGCAATTTTAATCTGCTCATTAGAAAGAAGATTAAATTTCCTTTAAAATAAACTTATTTAGACTTTAAAATAGCAGCGTCCATTTAACTTATTGATCCAAACTTATGAAAAAGCAAGTTTCTGATTCCTTTCCAAAACTTTGACTGCATTTTTCTCAAAAATATTACATATGTTACAAATGTGCACTACTCGAAAACACTTCTGCACACATACACCTTTTGAATGGTATACTAATTTCTAAAATCGATACTGAAATTACTTATTAATTACAAAAAAAAAGGGAGATGCAACATCGGCATTTTGGGAAATACTGAGAGGATGTTCAGAAATGTATTATGTTTTATTAATAGAAAAGTAATTTCATCACAATTACCTATTTATCTTATTCTAATATTTGAATTTTAGTAAAATAAAATTTACATACTTAATTTCCAATAATTGTTCAAAATGTCCTCCCTCTTCTTTCATACACATCACCGATCTTTTGACTGCATCTACTGCTAGGCGAACTTCATCATGATTTTGCCGCATTGTATTGCAGCATTTCCCTCCTCTGTAGCGACATAAAATCCAATGGATCAAATATTTCATTGTTATTTTTCTATTAATAAAACATAATTTATGAGTGCTGCAATACAATTAGGCAAAATCATGATGAAGTTCGCCAAGCAGTAGATGCAATCAAAATAAGATCGATGCTGTGTAAATCGGTGCGTTATTTTAAAGGAAATTTAATTTTCTTTCTAATGAGCATATTGGAATTGCTCTAGGTTTAATAGTTCGGGAAATATCGACAATTATCTGTCAAAAATTAGAAATTTCTTGATAAAACATAAAATTAAAAATATCTATAAAACGAATGAGAATCGAGCTATAGTTTATATGAATTTGTTTGTTGAAAATGATACCTAGAATCGCCTCTCGAAGTTACTGCAGTCTTATGCTCAACACCCTGTATATGCATAAAGTTGTAAATATCAATGATTTTTAACATTCATTGCCTATTTTTTTTAATACACGAATTTTTTCTTTGGTAACTCTTATGAAATATGTTACTCAAGTTATAAATTAAGACATTAAATAATATGCTCAAATTTTTCTTCTCTTGAACCACTGTGTGATTTGATCTCTCTGGGCTTATGGGATTACTAAACTCTCATGACACTCATAGCAACGAAAAATGTCCAGGAAATCAGCAAATCCCAACTTCTGAGTAGGTCTGTTTAATAGAATTCCCTCTACGGGCTAATAAGATCACTGGGATCTCCAGGGCAAGGTTAAACAAGAGGCAACCTGAGCTGTCACCCTGTCAGAGGCTGTAGTGTGTCTTGAATTACTAAAATTCCTCGCTGTGTCCTCATCATAGGTTAACAATAATAGGAGTAGATACATGCTGCTTACAATGAAGACTGATATTATTTACAGAAATTCGGACAAAATAATTTTTTTACTTCTAAAATAAAATATCTTTATGGATAACCTTATTTGTGAGGAAGTAAACACCATTGAGGATTTTATATTGCAAGGATTGGATACGAGATTGGATGGTTTAGTGGACACCTTAAGCTCAATTCCGTGTGTCCAAATAGGTCTAATTATGGCGATGTAAATGTGTTTTTTTTTGTTACTTATTGGCATTATAGAGTATTTGTCTAATAAATTTAAAGGTAACGTCGAGCTGTTTCTTGTCGTATCAGATTCCAAGTAAGGTGCTCATCCAAATTTATGCTACATATACATCATGTAAGTGTGTGGGAAATGCTTAAAATTACATTTCAATAACTACTTAATAAAAGTTCAACATGGATGGTTATTAGGAAATCGAGTGAGTATGGAGTTTATCATTGAAATATCGGTTTGGGCCAATTCAACGACGTATGATACATCAAGATCATTATGGATAAGTTAATTTTTGACAAAGTAAGAAGCATTGAAGATTTTTCGAAAGATTTTAACCTGTAAACAATGGGTACAAGAAGAATTGGAAGGCTTAATGGAGCCCTAAAGCTCAACTCCGTGTCTTTCCAAATATATCTAATTAGTGTCATGCAAGTCTTTTGTAATTTATTGGAAGCTTCGAACGTTTGTTTAGTAGGTGTTAAATTGAAGTGAACGTTGGTGGGGAAAATCTTAAAATACATCCAAGAATTGTAGGGTATTAGTGGAAAAGGCTGTAAGTGCCAAATGCTTTTTTGAGGAAAACATAAAAAAAACTCGTTAAGAATACGACAAAAAAGAATGAATTTCAGGAATGCGCGCTGTTATTAGTAGAATAAGTTCCTGCTGCACGAAGTATAAATAGTTCCTTTATTTATAGGTTTTCACCATGATTACTTTTAAAACGATGTTAGTGCTTTCTGGAATTTACATTGAAGCCCCGAGTAAATGCATGGAAAAAGTTCAATAGTAAGTTACATGCATCGTTTTTCATGAAAATAATCTAAGGCATTTAGTATTTCTGCTACATATTACAGTTCATAAAAACGTTTTGATACTCTCTCATCTAATTAACGGTTGTCGAAGTTCAGTGTAAATTGAGCGCGCTGGCTGTTGAAAGTACTCCTACGTACATATATGTTTGCAAAAAGTCTCGGGACCACTCCTGCTTTAAGATAGTTGAACCATTCGTTATCCAGGAATGAACCACCGGGGATGGCAGTAAACATATGGTAGAAACATTTGTTGAGATAATTTTTTTGTACAATCTTAGAAACATAATATGAAATATTTACTGGACTTTGGATTAAAATGATTGTATAGGATTGATAGTAGAGTGATTTGCAATCATTTTTCAAAACTCATATAGGTCTCATAGAGTACTTGTATGTATGAACTTTTTTTATCAGCGGAAAGGTGATACCGTACCTCCTCGTGGAATTCTGTAACATCCCCGAAAACTTTACGTTATCTTTACATGTTATGATCTGTAATAAGGTTAGTTGTTCAGTTGGCCAAGTAGAGGTGGAAGTTACATTTCGAATGTGGGGGAATTAACTGTCTATCAGTATCTTTCACAATTTTCCTTTGGCTGCTTCTGGATAAGAAAAAAATTGACCTACGATAAAAAAAAATATATATCTATAAAAGGCAAACGGAAAAAATGAAAACTTTAACGCTATTTACCTAAAGTTAAGATCTTCGAGATTATACAGTATTCCAAAACAGGTGCGATGCACCTTATTAAAACTTTTACTAATCAAAATAAAGTTTTATTTTTGAAGTTTTGTTAATTCCTTTTACAGATTTTTACTAAAATGGTTTTGAATTTTTAGAATTTTTATGTACTCTCATAATATAAGTGACTATGATTGTTTCTAATTTACTTTAAAGATAGCTTTCCTATCTTTCCTTCCTACATGAATTAGGTAAGTAAGTAAAAATAGCTTAGTGCCAATCTTTGATAACGGATGATGGTTGAGCCAGAGTTTTGGAATGGCTGAAAAGGTTTTGAAAACAATTTGATAATTTAATCGGCATTAGGCTGAGGACAAATGATATATTTAGATCAATATGTAGGGTTAAAATACTAAGAGAATACTCAAAAAAAAAAAAAACAAAAAAAAAAAAAAAAAAAAAAAAAAAAAAAAAAAAAAAAAAAAAATAATCACAATCTTCTTTCAAATATTTACAATTTATGAAACTTTTAAAAGAAAATTTACTTAAATTTCACCTTAAAAAAAGTAACAATTATAGGTATAATTTACATATTAATGCAATATTATAAACATGTTAACTCTGTAGCTAATCCCACATCGAAGTGCTACAACGTATTATAAACGACTACAAACGTATTATAAATTTTCTTCTTAAAGACAAGAATCTGCTTGTACAACCGTACCGAGATGGGCTTTAGCTCAACCAAATCAATTCTTCTCATATTCAATCCTTTGTAAAATCCTCAATGCTCCTAACTTTGTCACCAATAAACTTATCCATAAAGATCTTAATGTTCCATATGTTGCTGATTTAGCCCAAACCAGATACCTATCCTTTCATAGCAAGCTCCATAACCACTCAAATCCACTAGTTTCTCAACTTGCTTCCCACTCCATTCTCGATAATCCCCCGAGGCGTCTGAAAAGAAGATGGCCAAGAGAATTCCTAATGTAGAAATTTTATTGAAGTGCTACTAATGAGTAGTTTTAAATATTAATAAATAATTATTTTTTTATTTTATGATAATTTGTAGTTGTCTTTAAGTTCTATTTAAAGATTTAAACTTTCAGGTCAAGTAGGATTTATTTAAGACTGCAAACACAAATGCAAAAAACAACCATTAGGATGATGGGATTGGAGGGGGATGCTGGTTGCTCAGTGACAGATGTTTTATAGCCAGTAACCTGAAGGACAGGCCGGCTCGGTAATAAATTTAAAAGTTAAACAAGTTGGGCCTTCCATCGGGGCCGTTTTTCACGGTATCAATTTGTTCTAAACCGGTTTGTTGAGAATCTTCCACCTGTCCGATATTCAATTTTCAGTTTACACCAATATTTCATTCCTTTTGCACAGATTATCGTTTCACTTATAACATTATTTATATTATTGAACATGTTTTACTCGTAGCCTAGTCGGTTGACAGTGATACGTTGTTGGGGAACGCGACGGCGTTGCTCGAATAAAAAAATTGTCGAAAGTTTTCTAATCAGAAATTTAATGGAGACTATAGTTTCATGAATATAAACTGTTCATAATTTGTATAA
The DNA here is from genome assembly GCA_003667255.2 of Euschistus heros. Lineage (NCBI taxonomy): Eukaryota > Metazoa > Arthropoda > Insecta > Hemiptera > Pentatomidae > Euschistus > Euschistus heros. The sequence goes on along the minus strand of RCWM02000253.1, from coordinate 685,218 downwards.
CTAAAAAGTTGCTATTCATAGTTTTCGCGGATCTGTTAATGTAAAAAGATACATTGTAATTATTATTATTTTTTTTTTTACTGGAAATATTAAAAAATAATTAATAAAAAATGTGTGTTATTAGAAATCTTTATCAATAAAAAATTAATAATAAAGATTGAACAATTTAAATAATTCCGAGTATTACTTGTATCTTTTTTTTTTTATACGTTTACTCTACTCAACCGTCCTAAATTCTTGAATACCAGAATCTTCCTTCTTTCTAAGATTACTGTGGAAGTAAAGTTCCCTAAACTATCAAACAGTGTTTCGGGGAGGATTTGCCCAAGAGTGTGATTTCATTACAAACCCCTGTCGGATCTTTTCTCGTAGCCAGTGAAGAGTAAGGAAACCAGTTAATAGAAGCAGACTGAGCCCCTAAGCTGGTCTGTCTTCAAGTTTCAACAGCCTTCAGTCTTTGGATTCAATATAACTATTTACCCAGCATATTGTTTATTCCTCCCAATAAAGGATAAATATGTAATTAATTTTAATTAATAAAAATAAATATTAAGGAATAAATATAATAAACATACATTGTTGGATACATCAGAATACCGCTGCTAAATTTATCAAAGGGTTAAAGGAATCTGTTTATAAGAATTGCCCGCTATTTACTATTTTTTTTTTTTTTTTTTTTTTTTTTTTTTTTTTTTTTTTACTGTATATAAAAAATATAACATAAATTCAGTAAATGTAACAATAACGTACATAATAACACGAGAATTTCTTGTAACTACCCACTGGCAGAACTTCAATAAAAGTTCTATAAGAAAAGCTCTCTTGGCCATTTTATTTTCAAACGCCTCAGAGGGTTTTCAGAAATAAAATGTGAAGCAAATTAAGAAATTAGTGGATTTGAATAGTTATGTAGTTTACTATGAAATTATAGGTATCTCGTTTGGACCAAATCAACAAAGGACTTAGAGGTCTAACTAAAATTAAGATTTATTTTTTATCAATTCTTATTCAATTATTGTTTTTTTTTATTGAAATTTACAACTATTTACATCTAGGAAATGAGAACATAATGTGCATAACCTTATATCAATTTCTTGTAAAGCAACTACCTGTAGGTTTTAACATTTTAACATTTTAACAAACGTTACATAAAAAAGTATCGACGTAACTTCAGACGCCTTGGATAATTATTCGAAATCAAATTTGAAGCAAGTTGAGAGACTAGTGGATTTGAGTGGTTATTTAAAATTACTATCAAAACACTATAAGGAATGAAGTCTTTACGGTTAAGTTTTTTTGTGACGAAAGTAAGGATTAATCAGAGGATTTAGGACTGCAAGGATTAGATGCTGGGATTGGAAGTTTTAGTGGAGCCTCAAAGCTCATTTCCGTATATCCGAATAGCTTTATCAAATGTCATGTAAATGAGTCCTTGTAATTTATTTGAATGTTTAAACGTTTGTGTAGTAAATGTTTATGAAGTTAAAAACGGTATATTGTCATTTCAAACCTGAATCAAAATTAAGATAAGCGCTAGAGTAAAAGGTTTAAAATAGTGAAAACGAATTTAAAATTATCCAGTTTTAAATTTAACGCCGAGACTTTTCAAATCCGCATGGTTATGTTCATAACATTAAAAGGGATTTTTTTTTTCTTTTTTTAATATATATTCATTGAAATTTACAGCTGTACAGAATATATACATCAAGTAAATGTATTGACAACGATTACAATAATATGTTAAAACTTGGAAAGAGCTACACATCAGTAGCACTTTATTAAAACTTCTACACTAGAAGGTCTCTAGGCCATCTTCGTTTCAGACGCCTCGGAGGATTATCAGGAATGGAGTGGGAAGCAAGTTGAGAGACTAACGGATTTGAGTGATTATGGAGCTCACTATGAAAGGATAGGTATCTGGTTTGGGCTAAATCAGCAACATATAAACAGAAACATTAAGATCTTTATGGATAAGTTTATTGGTGACAAAGTAAGGGGCATTGAGGATTTTACGAAGGATTTTCGATAGTAAGGATTGGATAAGAGATGAATTGGATGGTTTAGTAGAGCCCCAAAGCTCAACTCTGTACTCCAAATATTTCTAATAACAGTCATGTAAATAAGTCATTTGTAATGAATAGGGAGGTTTGATCGTTGGTCTAGTAAATGTTGAAGTAGTTTGTAACGACGAGCAGTTTCTTGTCGCTTCAGTCTTAAACCTGAATCAAAATTAAGATAAGCTGTAAATAGTGAAAACGAATTTTTAAAAATTCAATCCAGTTTTAAAGTTAACGCCGAAACTTTTCAAATTCACATGCTTATTTTCATAACATTAAGAGTAAATTTAAAAAGAGAAAATATTTATTTTTGTTAATCTCCAGGGAATTTTTCTTTGCGGGATCGAAACTTGGCCGTTTAGGCTATGAGTATAGTAGAACAACGCCTTAAAGCAATCTAAAATAAACTATAGTGTAGAAGATTTTGCCGTTATAAAATTCGATTACTCAATCATGTTTATAAAGGTTACACAAAGTAAAATCATATTAGGCATTCAAGAATTATGAAGTCATTGGGATGAGGACCGATACGTAGATGGGAGGATTGTGTCAGGACTGATTTAGTGGATTCGATGAGATGATGTGGAGAGAGGTGTGTGATCAGCTGATGGTGTCGGTATCGAACCTTCGGTTTCACCAATAGCCCAATCAATAAAGGGTTATAGAGTGCGTTTTCTGTTTCCTAAGGTTTTTCAAGAAACTCAATGTCTCATTTTGGTTTTTGTACTATCAGTGTGAGAATAAATCATCAAAGTTCATTATTTAAAGTTAATTAGAATACTTAGAATGCTTAACGCGTATATAGACTTATAGGAGGCATTGAGTTTCAAGATATAAGACCACTGCTAAATACCAAATTATACCACAAAAAACATTAAAATTGGTGTAATTTTTAACAGGCTGAAGATAAATTGAAATGTAAATATACATTTTTTAAAAGTATATTTAATGCTCTGCAACATTTATAAAAAGGTCTTTTGTCATAGGATGAACAGTTTATAAGATATATAGAGAAGAGAACGTGAGGTGAAAATCGCTTTTTCACATTTGTCAAGCGCATATCTCGGAAACGGTACGGAATATGAAAAAGTTTATAGAACACAATTTTTAGAGAATTTAATTAACTTTAATTAAGTAAATAGTCATGTTTTGCGTGCGGTGCATCTAAAAAACGAGACATGAGTGAAAAAACAGAAATCTTTTAAAATATTGGGACATTTGTCCCCCCCTCCCTGTTCCCAGGCCCAAATACGCCATGACTTTTATTATGTTAACTTCCTAACTAGCCTGGATATGTTTCCGAAGAAAACCCTTGGATTTCAGAAAACACTCTACGCCCCATCTTTGGTCTTCATTGTCTGGACTACAAGCCTTTTCGTTTATTTATAGTAAACCTACGACACGACTTCTTGTCCTATAGTATCCATTAGTAACGTTCAATCAATCCCTCTTGAACAGATCCGCCACCAAAAGAAGAGACCTTTTTCTTCAGAACTCTGACTGAACCGCTACTAGTGAGTAGTTCCTCACAATTTATTGATATGCCACTGTAATCATTTTCTTCAAATTTACTTGTATTAAGGAAAAGTTGAAAAAAAACAAAAAAAAAAACATAATTCCTGGTTAGCTTGGTTTGTTATATATTACATATGCGATAGTAATGGGTAGACATTGTGTTGTGAATTGAATCCCCAGCTTTTCATCATATTGACTGCGACGATGCGTCGCTATACGCTTTCTCAGCTTTACTAATATAATAGATTGAAGTTATTTTTATACACTATTTTACTTAATAACTAAAATGCTCCGCAACCATCTGGTCTAAATATATAGTTAATTGGTAAACATGTCATCTGAAGGAAGTTCCCCATAAATTATAGATCAATCAATTTAGTACCAGGAAGGGGGGACTAGGCTATCTAGCAATCATCCAATTACCAACATTTTATGTTATAACTTTCTTTAACCGTCCCCCCTCTATGCGTTTCTTAGTACTCTGTGTTCTTTAGAAAGCTTGAATATAAATATGATATATAAAAATAGAAATATGAATAAATCATAAGGAAGGCAATGCTATATAATCACTTGAGGTACGCATGACGGTATAGAAGGATCAATACAATTAGGTTTGATGAATTAATTGCCACTTCTATTGGGATTATTTTTATTTGAAAACTAGTTTTAAGTGTTGAAAATTCATCTTCTGTTCTAAAACATACAACAAATTTTCATAACATCAGCATTATGTTACATGGATTATATTTAAATATACCGTTAAATGAACAAAATTATCACAATCGAGAATATTTTAAGAACACAAACCCATAAAAAACCATGAATAATATATAAATAACACCCCCAGAGGATAAAACTACCCCGAATAAATATATTTTGATACCATATTACGCCCCAATATCCACCAAAGTCGGAAAGGAATTAAAAAAAAATTAGGTTTAAACCCTGCATTTAAAATAGATAAGCTATTGCCATCATATTTCCCTTCACAGAAAGACAAAATAGTCCCTTTTCAAAAAAACGGTGTATACGAACTAAAATGTAATTACCGTGAAACAAAATCCACGGGAAAAACAGGACGATCGGTAAATTAAAGAGTAAAAGAACATATAAGAGCGTAGTCTAATAAGACCCAAAACCAATTTCGGTATCCATTTAAATGAAAATAACTATAAATTTAATAAAGACTCGGGAGTAAAAATACTACATCAAGTAGAAAGCCTAAAATTTACTATTTATGAACCATTAGAAATCATAAAATCGTTTGAAACCGATTCAGATTTTTGTTTAAACGATCAGATAAACATTTCCAATAGCCTCATTTTAAATAGGAACGGAAAAATCCAATGAGTCACAAAAGAAAAACCCATAGTAAATCCCAAAAATTTAACCTACCTGCCCCTTCCCCTTCTTACGATGGGTATATTTCAGTTACCTCTTAGACCTCCTGAGGTGAGTACTAATGTTTGATTTCTTGTCTTACATTTTAAAAACTTTAGTGTATAATCCATGTAACATAGTACTGATGTTTTGAAAATTTTGTATGTTTTAGAAGTGAAGATGAAACTGGTTTTCTAATAATATAATCCCAATAGAAGTAGCAAATAATTCATCAATTCTAAATGCTAATGATTACACTACATATTTATTTAAACAACACAAAAAAAAAAGTTTTAAAAATAAAACTGGTGCCTGAGTAAGAAATAATGTCTTAAAAAACATTTATAGTTCAAAAAGTCAGCCTATAAGAATCTAAAACGAGTTTTAGCTATGAGTTTATTTCGCTGAACAACAAACTAAAATGTAAAAAGCACGTTAAATGTCATATAAAATGTTTCATGACAAAACTGTTTAATCATTTTAGTAGTGGCACGATATGTCGTTTCAACTATTTTAAAAACTACTAGAATAACTTCGCAAAATGCACATTAATTCTGATTCAACTACAGTACCATAACCAGATATTTAACATATGAGCTACTCTTTGTGGTTCTACTAAACCTCCTAATTCATCTCATATCTAAACCTTACAATCTAAAATTCTTCGAACAATTTCCAATGCTTCTTACTATGTGAATAACTAATGCATAAGGATATCAAAGTCTCAAATGTTCCTGATTTGCCCCGAATCTGATAACTCATCTGCTAAAATAAACTCTAAGACTCAACCCACTACTCTCTCAACTTGCTTTCCCTTTTTCCTATTTCATTTTACAATTTGAAGTTGATCTCTAAACAGTAGGAAAAATTAAGAAAAAAAAACACATAGTAAAATAAAAAAAAAATATTTGTATGTAATAACGAATATGATATAATGAAAAAATAACTAATATATATCATTATAATTTTATGGCGCTTATGGTGCTTGTAGAACCCTGGCCTCCTCTACAATTCTCTGCCATTCAGACCTATCTTCGGCAGCCCTTCTCCATGCTCTTACACCCAGAGTCCAAAGATCATCCTCTACATCTTCAAGCTAACGAAGTAGAGGACTTCCTCTCCTTCTCTTTCCACCCGGGTGCCACTCCAACATCATCGTAGGGAGCCTACTAGCTTCCATTCTTTGCAAATGCCCTAGCCATCTTATTCTGCCTCTTTTTATATTGGCTACAATATCTGGGGCAGTATATAGAGTTCTCAGTTCTTTATTTGTCCTCACTCGCAAAAGATTCAGTCCATACTTGGTTGGATCATATTTTTTTCGAAAGAATTTTTTTTCCCACATGTTTAATACTTTTTCCTCATGTGATGTCAGGGTCCATGTCTCACACACGTACATAACCGGCTGATGGATCGTTTGATATACCCTTATTATTGAACTGATGCCTGAGATTCGCTCTAGGGATATCACGTTACGACCATGTATCTCACCACTGCACAAGATAAAAATGGTTATTTCCCTCCTTCGGGAGACAATATTTCCTTGGTTCGTTCCATTACAAACCACTTACCTCTCAGTCGCCTCCCTATATCCTCAAAGTATTAACATTGAAATCATCAGTGAGTTCCCGCAAAACCAGATCCCGTTCAGACCTCTACCTAACTTCCTTCAACACAACATCCTTCAAACGTTCCTTTATTTCTAGAGCTTCGAACTTCTGGAACTCCCTCTCTTCCGTCATTCACCATTCCTCCACTCATAATAGCTTCAAATGCCGTCTTTTCGTTTCCTTATTAGAAACTCAATCTAATAGTCATATCAATGAAGAAAATCTTTTTTAAAATGAAATATGAATATTCAAAATATAATATTGATTTTGTACAGAATTATTTTAATACTATTGCACTAAATTTATATAATTGGTTTCAGCATAATCATATTATTTTATCAGACAAGATACATTATTTTTCCGTTTAATTTATATTTCTTAGCTTTGTCTACCGTATTTCGTCATTGAATATTTTTTTGCTTTTTCCTAATTTGTTTTTGTAGCTTATTTTAAATTTCTAACCTTAAGACGTAATTTGTTTTCATTGTAATTTTAAAACATGTAATATTACTTTTTATTGTAATTTGAATTTCTTTTTAATTCCTTAATTTCAATTCTTTTTAATTCTTGCTTTTATTATATTCCTAAATTATACATACGGCAGCTAGGCCGCCAATAATTGTTCATTATAATTATTCTTAAGAGGCAATGATCCCAGATAAAATTTATATTCATTTATTCATTATTTTGAGATTGCTGGGTATATTTCTATTTTGAAAAATTTTCACTAGAGACCAATAGCATCTGTTTCCTGCTATTATATATACATAAACTAATATGTATATACTCGTATGAAACAAGTATTATACAGAACTAACGAGAGATGTGTAAACTGAGATTATGTTAGGAGTACATGTTTTGTTTTTAGTGAGAATATCTTTTAAGGATTTTCTGAGTTGCTTTTTAAAAGTTTGTTGTAGTTTGATCATAGAAGTAAATACTAGCTCCATTAAACTTTTCTTTTAAATTTTTTTTCCGCAAAGGTTAATATATTTTAAAAAAATTTCTTTTGCTTATACGGTGAATAAAATATATTTTAATAGTTTTGTTATGCTGAACCGATGGATGATGGATAATGCTCTATGAGTGAGGAGAAGTAAGATCGCTTCATCCTTGTCAACAAAGAGCCCCACAACATAAACCAACAGAAACCACTTTTTCATCTAGTCTAATCTACAGAGTGGAAACAATGTCACTTCTCATGAAAAGCAATTTTCTAAAAGCAGGCTACGGAGGCGTCATTGGCCAATAACTTCGAAATGTTATACCCCCCCCCCCTCCTAACCGCCGGGACCGTATCAAAGGTTTTTTTACAATCGAAGATAAAATTTAAATGAAATCAGTGAAGAATTCAAGACATGCCCGAAAATTTAAGATCGTTTAAGTGAGGGAAGCTCTTGATGGCTGCAATAAAGCCTTGAGTGAGGGGTGTTTATCCCCCACAGCTACGGGTGTTGTTCCGTCATTCCTCGCCATCCGTCCAATGATGTTATTGTCTTTTACGATCTCTCATCGGGTGCTAATTAAATCAGCAGTGGTGTCTTAGTGAGGCTTTGTGAGGGAGGCTTGGAAGAAAGGGGCTATTCTGCTAAAACTCCCTTTAATTACTTCCCTCAACATTTCATTCTGTTAACAGAAGAAAGGAATTAACTAACAGTACACACAGTCGACTCACGATAATTCAAAATTTAAGAAACTAATAAAAGACTAGTGGAAGAAAAAAAATCCTTGATGGGGATAAGAATGGGGGACTCAATGGTCGATCTTATTGCGGCGAGGGTAAGTACAGAAGATAGTGGGTTCAAATGCATTTATTTATTGATATTTGCAACTATAATTAATACATACGTCAAGTAAATGTGTTGCTTGTACTTACAATAACATGCCAATACTTAAAAAGAACTACTTGCAGGACTTCAATGAAAGTTTCCCTTTAAATAATTCTCAAGGCCATTCTTCTTTTCAGACGCCTCGGAGGGTTATCGTGAATGGGTTTAGAAGCAAGTTGAGAGATTAGTAGATTTGAGTGATTATGGAGCTTATTATGAAAGGGTAGTTATCTAATTTGGACTGAATCAGCAACATATGGAAAATTGAGATCATTATGGATAAGTTTATTTGTGACAAAGTAAGGAGCATTAAGGATCTTTCGAAGGATTTTGGATTGTAAGGATTGGATACGAGATGAATTGGATGATTTAGGGGAGCCTCAGAGCTCAACTCCACACGTCCAAATCAGAAAGTTTGAACGTTTGTCAAGTAAATATTGAAGAAGTCGAAAACGTTGAGCAGTTTCTTGTCGTTTTAGTCTTTTATGTGGATTCCAAGTAACAAGTTTGTACAGATGGAGTCTTAGGTAGAGGATCTGTTCAACAGGGATCGGTGGAATATCGTTAAAGGATGCTGTAAGACAAGAAGTCCTAGGTTTACGACGAATTCGGGGGGATCGATATTTAAAATAGGTTGGTAACCTGTAGGGTAAACAATTCTTCCAACCCAAGTTTGAGTACATAAGGACGTTAAGCCTTAACAAAGAACAACTGCATTACAAGTAACTTGAAGGGAAATGAATAAAATATGAAATTCAGTACATTTTATTTTCATTCTTTAAAGAAAAAATTCAATGTAATACATTATTTATCATGTTCTATATTTCTTCAAAATCATATTTTTTATTTCCTGACTCCCAATTGTAACTTATATCTTGCCCTTTCTGACCATTCATCATCTCGGAATCCTCTGGAAGCCATTCAGTACAACTTACAGCCATCTCTATTTTAGTTATCCTCTTTTTGGTCTGTCTTTAGAACAATTTTGGTAATTGTATTCCCTAGCTTCCTTTTAAGATAGCCATACCACAAATTCTTAATTGATATCTTTCATAAATCCTTTTCATTGTGTCTCCTTAGGTATCAACATGTTTGATTTCTTGTCTTTAGTTACAAAAATAATATTCTGTGCACCTGAAATCCAAGAGAGGAAGATAATGAGGAATTACTAGGACCAGTTAAGGAAGGGTAAGAATACAAAAGGCGACATAACCAAGAGCTCTACACATACTGTGAAAGAATCACGAATATAATTAGGAAGAGACGTCTAGCATTTTAAGTGCACATATCCAGAATGCAACCTTCCAAGTTGACAAAGCAGTTCCTCAATTACTGGAAAAGAAGGAAGACTAAATCACGACGGTTGTCAGAAGCAAACAAAGACCTGCAGGAACTTGGAGGAACGGAAAATGACTTAAAATACCGGAAATCTCTGAGGAGGATTTTGAAACAAGCAAGGTTCTGGGACAACCTACAAAAAAAGAAGAAACGAGTCCAATACACACAGGAGAGGAAAGAACAACACAGCCAGAGGATGTAAAACTACATTTAAGTCCGACCCAAACGCAAAAATTGAATATCGTGGTACTTAGTTGGCTTATACGAAGCAAGAAGAATCTGTGTGCAAACGTGCTGATGTTTTGAAATTTTCGTATGTTTTTAGAACTGATGATGAATGTTAAACAATCGAGACCAGTATTTATATAAAAACAATTGAAATTATTATGGCAAATAATTCGTCAATCCTAATCGTACTGATCCTTCTATACCATCGAGCCAACCTCAAGTGAATATTTAGTAATGATTTCAGATATGAAAAATGTCAGTTACGATCGTAAATTTTACTGTGGATTTATGAAATGGAAGATTAAATTATGTAATAACTTTTCTTTAGCATAGTTGAGAATTGAGATGAATCTGAGAGGACTAAGGTTTAGATCCGGGAGGGATAAGGGATAGGTTACAGGGGTACAGGTTAGGGATAGAAACATGGGATAGGTTCAACAGCTTCCTACCTAATTAATTACGCCGCTAATATCCAAGAGCTCTCATCCCAACAATATCTCTCGTCTCTCTGCATTAATTAATTAATAATATATCTAGAAACATATTTATATAAATTCTCTAATAAATTATTATTTTTACCGCTTTCCTTATTTTTTATACTTACAACTAGTTGTTATATTCAGAACTTTAAGGTTAGGTTGAATTGTTCATGGACACTCAACATCTTCAGTGTCCGTCTTTCAATCTATATTATTTCTTTATATTTTTTACCGTTTTTTTTTAAATTTTATTAAAAAGATTATATTTTTTGAGAAATTTGATAATTGTGTCTATATTTTTATTATTGTCGCCAAGAATAGTTGGGAGGTATCTTTGTAATTGCGCTTCCTGAAAATAACTATCCCATAGGGGGCTGTCCTCCAGTATGTGTCTAATTGTTAATTGTTTGTCATTATATCTCCACTTCGGTGGACTGTCCTTTGTTATAAGGTAACCATGGGTAACTCGGTTGTGGCTAATTCTGAGTCTAGTTATAACTACCTCTTCCCTTCTGTTACTACGGTTGGAACTTTTCCATATTTTTAATCCCTTTTTTACAGCTTTCAGCTTATTTAGTTCCTCAGTGTTTTCCCAGAGCTGGGCCCAGGCTAGTTTTACTTGATATTTTAAAAAGTGGCAAATGAGGTGTAGATACTTGTAATATCAATCGATGAACATGCTGCTTCCTTGGCTGCCCAATCTGCTGCTTCGTTACCTTTAACATTCCGAGTTGAGCTTTGGGGCCACGCTTAACCTTCCAGATCTTCTCGTGTCCAATCCTTAAAATTCGAAATCCGCATGATGATCTAAATGTTCCATACGTTGCAGATTTGGCCTAAACAAGATGCCCATTCTTCCAAGACAACCCACTAGCTACCAAATCGAATCCACTTGTCTCCCTACTTGCTTTTCACTGGATTCCCGATAGCCCTTCGAGGAGTCTGGAAAGAAGATGGCATAGGGTGCATAATTTTAAAATTATTTATTATTTAGTATGATAAAACTTTCAAGATAAAAGTTTCAGCTTACGACTTCCTGTACTACACTGCAGTATCCTTTAACAATGTTCCATTCATCACTGTTGAACAGATTCGCTACCTAGGACTCCATTTGGACGAACTGTACTTGGAATCCTTTAACAAGACTAATATGGGAAGAAACTGCTTTTCGTTTCCGACTATAACAGTAACACAAGCTCTAGTATTTTAATAAATTAAAAATGTCACAGGTATTATAATATTCAGTTCCTGTTACCCCAGTTATGTTTACAGTGAATGCCTGCCGAAGCAGCATTATTGTTAACTAATAACTTCGTAAATATTAACATAAATTTTAACTGTAAATATTAAAGACAGTTGATAATATTCAGTGGAAACGTTTAGTTAAATTTTAATATAAAATAAAAGAAAAATAAATTTTATTCTTAATTTCATTTGAGTGAAGAATGTGTAGCGGCGCAGTATGTCAGACCCGCAGAGCAGTACTGAGATGCTTAACTTAGTGTGTCGTGCTGCGCCGTTTCTGATTTTATTTTTTGTAATTGAATTATAACTTTATTTCATTATTTATTGGTAGTAATTTTATGTTTCCTTTTTATAAAATTATAAAAGCAATTGATCCAGATGCATCTGATGATTGCATCTTTCACATTTGTCCGTATCCGATGTATTTTACTGTTGAATCTTTATTTCTTTGCTCGCTCTCGAAAGTAAAAAACTTAGATAATTTTAACTAATAATTAAAGTTTTAATTGTTTAATTAATAGATAGACTATTAATAGTTTTAATAGATAGATAAAATTCTTGTATTGATTATGCAATTGACCATTATTTGTTGAATGATATTTTCACGCATAGCAGTAATTTTTAACCTGCTTAAAAGTGCACCGGTTGGGTGTTTGAAGATTACGTAATTTTTAATTTTAATGTATAAGTTGGTAATCCAGATGGACAGAATTTATTAAGAAACTCTTTCTGTTAATGGACTGCATTATCAGTGATTGCAAATAAAGCTCCATCAATCATATTTTTACACACAGTATATAAAAAGCAAAGGATCGACATTTTAATTGTCAATTGTGTGGCAAACCTCGTTTCCACCGCTCAAAATTTAAATTAAAATTTTATTATTTCTAACTCTTCCTAGAATTATAAAGATGATGAGGTTACAATTTGGTAAAGATGAGTTCAGTAACCTTACAATTGTAAAATCTATTGCAGAATGGTACTAACATCGCTAGATTTTCAAACTTTACTAGCCTCGAAATATTTCACAACATAATTAAATTTTTTAAAATTCTTTAATTGAATATAAGTAGATTTTATTATCAATTTCAAAGCTTTGTAAGCGTTACTACCTTTGTAACCTCTCATCTGTGGTACTAAACCTTCCTAGAACTATAAAGATGATCCGGTTAAAATTCTGTACACATTCAGTAGTTTTCGCGGTTAATGATCACAAACGAAAAATGGCTTGTCCTTTTATATAATAGTATATATATTTTTTAAATTCTTCTACCCCATAAAGTGATTTCTGTTCTTGTTAAAGATCAGTATATACTTTGTTTATTACAGCGCAGTATGTCTTTTACTGTTTATTTTGGTTACAGGTAATACTGTTGGACGGTCCATCCCGTTCGGGTGCAGTACGAACCCACTGGAATCTCTTTCTACAGATAGTAAACCCATGTCCATAACTTCAAGATTGGACTGTAAAATAATATGTAATTGAAAAATAATATTCTTCATATAATTGAAACCAAGTCTTCACTGGTCGATATTAAGAGAAAGATGAGCGATGACCCAAAATTCCTTTTTATTATTGGCCTTGAGAGAGGTGGAAAAGAGGGTGACCAAAGGTTAGATGGCTGGAAGAAATACTGGAAGGAATGACTTCCAGAGGAATTCAAGATGACATTTGGCAAGGCCGGAAGAAATTACGAGAATTCATAGGAACGAGATATGATTTATTGCTAATGTGTAAATTAAAAAAAAAAAAAACGAACCGGTATTAACATTTGTTTTAATTAATTTTAATAATAACTTTAAAATCTAATTTATTTTAATTTTAATTTATATATATATATATATATATATATATATATATATATATATATATATATATATATAAAATTAAAATTAAAATAAATTAGATTATATATATATATATATATATATATATATATATATATATATATATATATATATATATATAATTAATTAATTATATATATATTATATATATATATATATATATATATACATTATATATATATATATATATATATATATATATATATATATATATATATATATATATATATATATAATGAAATAAAATGAATGAAAAAAAAATCTTTATTCTGGGACGTATTGTCCCCTAAGAATAACAGACATGTATAATAAGTTGTACAATAGTCTGGCTATCTTAATTTCAAATGGACAATAATAAGTATAAAAGGTAATATATGAATATACAATTGAAAATAGAACTTTTTGATAAATATATACATGAGAAAAGAAGAGAGAGAAAAAAAAAAAAAAAAAAAAAGTAGGACAAAAAAAAAAAATAATAATAACAATATGCTAATAGAATAATTACAATGCGTTCAGAAATAAAAAGAAATATAAAAAAAAAGTAAATAAATAAATAAAATAAAATAAATATAGTGAAAAGAAAGGAAAATATATATAGAGAAGAAAAATATCCAGACCTATTTGAATGATAATACGACAAAATATTTACCAATATCTAAAAGGTAATATATATACAATTGATAATAGCACTTTATCAGTTAGAAGAAAAAGGAAAAATAATAACAATAATTTATAAGAGAAAAAAAACAAAACAGAAACGAATTTAAATTTATATAATGATATACTCATTGAAGCAAACTCATCGGCATCGGATATGCTTAATTTGATTAACTGACTTTCAATTATCACTCATATTGGCGGGCTGTAACTGGGATTTAAGGAGATATCGGAATAGAAGAGTTTTGAATGAATTTAAGGAAGAAGCATGTCTAATTTCAGGAGGGATCGAGTTCCAGAGGGTAGAGGATCGAGCTTGGAAGGAGTGTTGGTATAATGCTGTTCGGTGGAAAGGAGTATATAGGTCAGAGGAACGTGATCTTGTTGTGAGTTGAAGGTGGACGGAAGACTTGAATATCAATAGGTTACAGATGTAGGGTGGGCAATGGTTATTAATGACATGGTACAGGAAGGTGCCCAGGAAATATTGTCTACGGGAGGATGGATTGAGCCACTCCAGGGCAGTGTAGAGTTGAGATACATGGGAACGTCTCGGGGCTCCGAATACAAATCTGATAAAACTGTTCATGATACGTTGTAATCTGTCCCGGAGCCCCATCGAGAGGCCCCCATACACCACACACCCGTAGTCAAACTGAGGAAAAATGAATGAGGAAACTAGGAGTTTTCGTGTGGATTGAGGAAGAGGATGGCGGGAACGATGAAATAATTTGAGGATTCCTATTAGTTTACGGGCTATTTGGGCGATTTGAGGCTTCCAGGAAAGGTTTTGGTCAATAATGATTCCTAGGTTTTTAGCGGAGGAACAGAATATATATATATTATTGAATGTTATTTTTTTCATTTAATTGGATAAAAGTTAGTTAAATTTTTAGGTTATATGTCTCCATATACTTTGACCAGGGCATACGGAACGTATTTGAATTAATTAAAATATTAATTAAATAAAGAAAAGTAGTAATTTAAAAACAAATAAAGTTACAATATTTTAAATTAATATAATTTATTACATTTTTGCATAGGAATGCCCCATCTACGTCTTGCCCCATCTAATTTATTCACTCCATCAAATGCATGAAGTAATGAATAAATATTAATAATTAAAAATTCCGTAACTCTAGAATGGCTTAGCATTTTTTTTTTTTTTTTTTTTTTTAAATACTGCTACCTTTTATTTATTTATTTTTTTTCAAATAATAATATGTTTCATTCGCCATATGTAAACCCCTAAAACAGGATGAAACTTTTAGGCCATCAAATGAAAAAAAAAAATCAATTGGAGTTATTCGGCTGTCAGTATGTTTTATTTTATTTCTTATGTTGTATGCATATAAAAATTTATTTTAAATATATTTTTATTGCTAGAATGTATAAAATCAAAAGTAAGGGCAATAATAATCATGAGCAGATTTTTATCCTCTAAGCCGATAAACCTTTTTATAGGCTATTAAGCTTAATGATGTGAGGAGGAATAAAAGAAGTCTCTGGAAAAACATTTATCTGATTTTATATTGTTATATTTCTGTGCTTCGGAGGTTTATAACACTGTCCATTTTTGACAAAAAAACATCATTACGTATTTTTATACAACTTTTTTCATTTAAAAGTTAAAACTGACTAATTGGCTGTATTTGTAGCAAGCCATTTTTCATATAAGTATTTAAAATAGACAAATTTTAGATTTGTTTTCAGTAGGAACGGAAAAACGGACCACTCGTAGGGAAAATTTTAGGGACTGCTTATTTTTTTAGAAGCCCTTCCATGTTGTTTTGAAGTTTGCAGGAATGATGATAAAAATTCGAAATTATTTTTTGAATAAAAAACAAAAAATCCAACAATAATGGCTAATAATTAATTAATCCTGATTGTACCATTATGTCTTCCTCTAATGATAAAAATAATTGGTTCGTTTTGCCTATTTATTGTTCGAAATTTTATCATTACGATTTATTGTTTTGTAGAATATTGTATATATATTATATAGACGAATACAACTATTTAAGACAAATAATAGCATTCAAAGCAAAAATAAATAAATAAATCTATTAGAGAATAAAGCTCGTAAATTTGTGGTCGGACAAATATATGCGGAGTTATAGCGAAAAATGTTTTTTAAAAACCTAGATTTCACAACAGTACGGGGTTTTAGCGTGCTAGTACGTGTATTTTAGGAGACTTGATAATGTACATATTATAATAGAAAATTCAACCAGCTTTAAGATGAAAAAAAGAAATTTTGGATCGGACATTATGATTCGGAGTTATAGCCAAAGGAGTACCGATAAACGTGTTTTCATGAAGATGTGGGACTGACAGCTAGTTAACCAATCTTTACAATGTTCCCAAGGTCATAGAGCTTCGCGAAAAATGGTCAGATTTCGGTATTTTTTTTTTTAATTTCGTGCGTACTGAATCCTGCTACAATTTAGTAACTAAAGACATTCTTCGAAAAGTCCTTCGTTGTCTTTTTATAGGTAAAAAACCGACAATAACCGCTATTTTGGGCGTTTTTTTTTTTTTTTTTTTTTTTTTTTTTTTTTTTTTTGCGATTTTGGGTATAAAGCTGATCGCTGCCATAGTAGCAAACTTTAAATTCGGATTCACCCCAAAAACATTATGATCCGTTGATAAAAAATATTCAGCATTTTTTTTTTCTGAAAACGGTCTTATTTTGCTTGCTGCCGCCATCTTGACCATGTTTGGAAACGGCAGCATTGGTTTTTCTTTCACAAAAATTGATTACCTTTCAGATAAACATTGATTTTTTCGGGTGACCTTTCATGACAGGTTTATTGTTGCCGGCTCCTAGACTATAAATTCTTGAATATGAGAGACTTTTGTCAAAATATTGATACCGATTAACCTTATTTTTTTTAAATCTAAAATTTTGAGAAGAAAGTGTCTATTATTATTATTATTCATATTTTTAATTGTCGTTTCTGACAACTTCAACATTTACTAAACAAACGTTCAAAGCTCCCAATTAATTACAAAAGACTCATATACATGACTGTGATTGGACCTATCTGGACGGAGTTGAGCTTTGGGGCTCCATTAAACCATCTAATTCATCTCGTATTCAATCCTTACAATCCAAAATCCTTCGTAAAATCCTCAATGCTCCTTACATTGTCATCAATAATCTTATTCATAAAGATCTTAATGTTCTATATGTTGCTGATTTAGCCCACACCAGATACCTATCCTTTCATAGTAAGCTCCATAATCACTCAAATCCGTTAGTTTCTCAACTTTCTACCCACTCCATTCCTGATAATCCTCCTAGGCGTCTGAAACGAAGATGGCCTAGAGACCTTCTAGTGTAGAAGTTTTAATAAAGTGCTACTGATTAGTTCTTTCCGAGATTTAACATGTTATTATAATCGTTGTCAATACATTTACTTGATGTATATATTCTGTACAGTTGTGGATTTCAATAAATGTATTTAAAAAAAATAAAAAAATAAATTATTGTTTATTTCTTCCATATCTTTGAGGGGAAATCCTAAAGGCCGGTGCTTAAGACAATATCTTATTCCAGGCAAACCGAGGGTATAAGACTGTTAAGGAGTGCAAACAGGGTTCATGGGCCGGGGTTCCATTAGAGCAAAGGCAGGCCCAGTATTTGGTTTGAGTTTTTAATCCCGAGCGCCCCTTCCCTTCCCCTCTCTCAACTGTTTGTTTTTCGTAAATTAAGATCCTCCTCACTCCCTTTCCCGAAAAAAAAAAAATATCATTGGCCCTCGAAATAGCCCTAAGTATCGTTACGAAGTTTCGGAATGATTGGCAATATCAGTTCTACTTTTATAGGTTGAACGACTTTTAAAGACATCATGGATTTAGTTGTATTACCACGGCCTAGAACCTAAAAAAAACTTTATTACTTTTTCAGAACACCATTAGTGGTAAAAAACGCGCGAAGCTTCCTAGCTTGGATCATCCCCGTATTTATTCCTATAATGTATAATCATAGGATATTTTCCCCCAAAATTTAGACTTAAAAGTTAACCTCTTTCAAATCAGAATTAATTTCCAACAAATTAAAAAAAAAAAAATATTATGTTTTAAATGTCAATAGGATACTTTGCAGGAAAAAAAATATTCAACTTACATCAAAAAAAAATATTTTTTTTTTTTTCTAGAGATGGTCCGAATAGCCGGCCATTTTATTTATTTATATTTCTACGCTTGAAAATAGGTTGTTTAAAAACATGGCCTTTATTGATTATAATTTATATTTTAGATTCATCTTTGCATTTTGTTATTTATTCTAGGAATAGGAACTATTTTTTTTGTAACATTTTGACACACTATAGCTCTGTTGGTATGACTCAGATCGAAAATTTAACGATAGATTAGTATAAAAAATTTAATAGAAAATATTGTTTGTTATATAACGTTAGTCGCTAAAACTTACTGCTTAAGAGCTATGTTGGTTTGATAGAAGAAAGTAACTTGTTGCTTACATCTTTTAAGTGTTGGGGATTTTTTACTCCCTCTCGCTCTGTTGCTTTTGTTCAGATCAAAAATAAGTTCCCTCATCAGAAGCTGCAGATATAAAATCAGTAGATTATAGTTAGACATATCCATGATCTATTTTTTTCCCAGTGAGAGAGAAATTGATTTTTTAATATAATTTATTATAAATCATTTGTAATAATATAAATCCTTGGGTAATAATTTTAAAAAATGAACTACCTGATATGAAATACTTTTTTTTTTTTTTTTTTAATAACAATTATTTGAAATTTACAACTGTACCAAATTTATACATCAAGTTAATCTGTTGTTAACTATTAGAATAATGTGACAAAACTTGCACTTAAACTTGTAGCAATTTAATAAAAATTCTACACTAGAAGGTCTCTGGGCCATCTTCTTTTCAGACGCCTCGGAGGAATATCAGGAATGGTGTGGGAAGCAAATTGAGAAATTAGGGGATTTGAGTGGTTATGGAGCTTACTATGAAAGGATTGTTATCTAGTTTGGGCTAAATCTGCAACATATGGAACATTAAGATCTTTATGGATAAGTTTATTGGCGACAAAGTAAGGTGCATTGAGGATTTTTCGAAGGATTTTGGATTGTAAGGATTGGATACGAGATGAATTGGATGGTTTAGTGGAGCCCCAAAGCTCAACTCCGTCCAGATAGGTCCAATCACAGTCATGTATATTTGTCTTTTGTAATTAATTGGGAGTTTTGAACGTTTGTCTAGTAAATGTTGAAGTAGTCTGTAACGACGGGCATACTAATACTAAAATTAAAAAAAAAAATTTTTGGCCAAAGGTTTCTTTTGTAATGAATGCATTGCTTTTATAATTATATAATGCATATTATAAGAAAATATATTTTTTGCTGATATATCATTATTTATTCTTTAGAATTTTTAGACAAACGTTTTAAGTTTCCAAGCAACAATAAAATTCTCATTTGCACATATATAATCAGACCCATTTGGACATACGGTGTTGAGCTTTGTGACTCTTTCAAACATTCCTTCTTGCAACTTGACGAAGAATATAAATCGTTCTTGAGATAAGAATATCCGTTATCATTCCCATTTTACACCTGTGCTTATTGGCTAAGCCATAGAATTTGCTGGTATGCAAAATATGATGAGTATCCCGAGTAGAAAGGAAGGAAGATTCCTATAGGCTTGTATTGAATGATGAAGAGGCAGGGTTAGTGTGATAAAGTGAAAGGAAAGGGAAAAAGAACTACAAGTCGAGTCTTTCATCACGAGCTAGTTTATTGTTGGAATATTTTTGCCTTTGTGTGATATCCTGCGATATGGTTTTCCAGTTTAATCTGGAATTGACTGGAATCTTTGTCAACGGTAGACATTTTCAGTGTTTAATCTCAATCCTCAGATACCTATCCTTTTATAATAAGCTCCATAACCATTCAGATCCACTAGTTTCATTGCTTGCTTCCCACTCCATTCCCGATAATCCTCCGAGGCGTCTGAAAATAAGATGGCCAAGGGACCTTCTAATATAAAATTTTTATTGAAGTGTTACTAGTGAGTAATTCTTCACAAGTTATTTACATGTCTGAGTTACCATTTTGATCAAATTTACTTGTTGTATATTGTGCACAGTTGTAAATATCAGTAAATGGTTAGACAAAATAATAATATTAATTATAAAAAAAATGCAACCACAGATACTATAACGTATTAATAAATATATGTTTCCTTATATGTTCTTACCTGCTAATTCTATTGAACCTTTTTATTAATTAAATTATAGATTTTGATTTAAAATTTAAAATGCCAAATAAAATTATTTTTTAAAAATCAACATTTTCGTATGCAAGAAGGTTGATTTGCCATAGCATACAGACTGCTTCTTTGTTTTTTCACACTGCTGTGTACTCTTATTTTTATTGTTTAATATACATTCCTCCCAGACACTCCAATCCCTTATAATAAATCTTCAAAATGGTGTAAAAAATGAAGAATCAAAATAAATGCCATCAAATAAACTTTATCCTTCGTCGTGAACCTACGACTTCCTGTCATACAGTATCCTTTAATGATATTCCACTAATCTCTGTTAACCGATCCGCTATCTAGGACTCTACTTTGATAAACGCCTTACTTAGAATCCACATAAGAGATTAAAACGACAAGAAACCTCTCGTCGTTATAGACAACTTCTCACAATAAAAAATCTTCAATGCTCCTTACTTCGTCACAAACAAACTTATCCACCAAGATCTTAATATACCTTACGTTTTTGACTTAGCTCAAACCAGATATCTATCCTTTCATAGCAAACTCCACAACCATTCAAATCCATATCAAAACTTGCTTCTAATTCCATTCCAGATAACCCTCCGAGGCACCTAGAAAGAAGATGGCCTCGGGACCTTCTAACATAGTACTTCATTTTATAGAACCTTTATAAGTTCTACCAACGGGTAGCTGCTTTAAAAACAATCGACGTGTCATTTTTATCATTATCATCACATTTACTTGATGTATTATATTTTAAATTGCATACAGTTGTAAATTTCAATGAATAAAAAAAAAAAAATAAATAAAAAAATAAAATAAAAATACACATTCCACAACAGCTCTTTAAAGATCTTGTATCACTATTTAGTAATGGAATGTGGTTTTCTGACCAAAAAGTATATTTGTTAAAAAAGGTTGATACAAATTAAAAAAACTACACTACATTTCTTAAAAATTAATTGGTGAATTATTTTTGCACCAACCAAATAAATATGTAAATTAATTTAATTCGTTTAATTATTTCATTAATTTAATAGTAAAGTTTTAAATAAAAAGAATTTATAATTATTTATGAACTAAAATTAAAATATATATATGTTAAACATAGGACCTATTACCCGAGTTTTTATATTATAAAATCAGGGTAGATCTATAATTGAATGCTGGAACAGCAAATCTGTTAGACATTGATAAATCAACGTCTGTATATTTTTAGTCTGTATTTTTGTTTTTTTATATGTATTATTATGTTTGAATTATTATTAAATAACTATGGGTATCTTTTATGACATTAGACATTGTTATGGGGAGGATATGTACATTAAAGCGAAACATTACTCTTAACTGGCTAAAAACCTTTCTTACTAAGAACCACAGGAGAGTATTACTTCTGAAATGTAGAAAACATAATTCCGTTCCCCCAGATATTAGGAACCGTACAAAAAGATCATAAGACGTTATTCCAAATAATTCGAGATTTATAAAGATGATGGAAAGTATTATTTGCAAAACAGAAATGGCTATTTTAAACTAAAAGATAAACGAAATATGTTCGGCCATTGCAAAAACTAGATATAAAATTGATAAAATTGATAACATTCTTATCTATTTATAACTGCCGACTAGATGAAGCTCTATAATAAATACAAAACGTACTAAAAGGACAGTTTGATAAAAATGTTAAAACAATTAGTGGAAGAGTAGATGATAAATCATTGTCAGGCGTACCAACTACAGCTTTAATAAACCTTACCAATGTAAAAATACCTGAAAATGTACAGAATATGTTGGCTTTAACCGAAGTTCAACGTATAAATAAAATATTGTTAACCATAGGACCTAATACCCGATTATTATAAAACAGTAGTTTAAATTTCTAAGGATTAGAAATAGAATTTATATATATATATATAATGACTGATCCTACAGAAACAAAATAGTTCATTATGATCCTAAAAAAAAAAATAGTTTTTCATGGAACAACATAATAAGTTAATAACAAACGTTTGCCTCTAGCCATAAACATTTCACTTTTTCTGAAAAATAATTCCGTGAAAAAGTTTATGTATAAACTGAAATAAACACCTACAAATCCTTGAAAAAAAAATAGACGTAAAAAGCGTGCTAATCAACTTTTTTTCCACTCCCTAGCTTTCCATTTAAATCGCCTGAGAGGAAAAAGAAGAAAAAAAATGAAGGAGATAAATTTCTGGAGAAAATTTCCTCCCTAATTCACTGACAGCTCTATAATAGATGCGGGCAGTTAGGGCGGGGGATAGGAGAGGGTGGAGAGGGGGGTAGGGTTCTGGCTCTGTTTGCCTGCCCGTGAAGGTTCCTATATGATACTCTCCGCGTGTTAGTCTTGTTTTCGCCCTTTCCCCTCTCACAGTTTGTTATATTTACCAACTATAAATTTCTTTCGTCCTTTTAAAGGAAGCTTTTAAAAATATATAAAAAAAAGATTAAAATCCAAAAACACCATTAATATATTATATGATTTTCTTGAGGCTTTTGTTTTTGTTGACTAGTAGGCTGACAAAAAGGTCGATTAGTCGGACGACTAGTTGGACCAGCATCCATTGTTTCCGTTGAAATCTGGTCACATTGGCAATGTTTTAAGGGGTTCCTTTATAGCTTTATAGCTGTCTGGAAAAGAAGCTAAAGGTTTTTTTTTTTAATCTAATATTTTTTCTTCAGCGTTTTACAAACGGGTCGCGTTTTAGAAAAATAAAGCAATACTAAGCAATTTACTTCACAAAGCTTAGATAGTTAATTGTGAAATTCGGAATTCAATCCTGTCGAAAAAATACCGTGGTTATGGATTTTACTTTATATACAGGGTGTTCAGCATAAGACTGCAGTAACTTCGGGAGGCAATTCTGGGCACCATTTACAACAAAAAATTCCCTATAAACTATAGATCGAATCTCATCCGTTTTGTATTTATGTTATATAATTTTATATTTTTTCAAGAAATTTCTACTTTTTGACAAATAATTGTCTATATTTCCCTATTAATGCTAGAGCAATTTCAATATGCTCATTAGAAAGAAGATTACATTTCCTTTAAAATAAGTTTTTTTAGACTTCAAAATAGCCGCATCCTGTATTTAACTTTGTGTTCCAAACATAAGATATAGGAAGTTTCAAATTTCGTTCCAAAACTTTGACTGCATTTTTCTCAAAAATATTACATATGTTAGAAACATGCAATAAAAAAAAAAAAAAAAAAACTTTTACAAACAAATATCTTTCGAATGGTATACCATAAATAGTGATAATTTCTAAAATTGATACTAAAGTCTCTTATTAATTACGAGATGCAACATCGGCGTTTTGGAAAATACTGAGAGAATGTTTATAAATGTTAAATAGTTATATAATAAAGCATTGATAATTGATTTTTAAAAAAAGTTCCTATTTATAGAATAAATAACAAACTGTAATGTTGATTTTCAAATAAAACATAATTCAATAAATGGGTCAATGAACGACTGGTCGGCCCATCTCTAGATATAATTCATTTAATATAAAATACTAAAACGAGTTAGATTTATTTATTACGCCTATAATTTATTTTTAAGTTCAAGTATAAGCTAGAGGATTCAAAAAAGATCCCAACAAATCTGACCAAGAAAGTTTTACTCTTGGTCGTAAACCTACGAAATCCAGTCCTACAGTATTCTTTAATAATATACTAATGAATCTCAATACCAATAATAATCATAATTCCTTTAATTTTCGATTCTCAATATTGAAAATCGATACGTTTGAAAATATGACCAAGGGAAAGAACAGCTGTATTCAATATATACATCAAGTAAATGTGTGTAAAATAATAACAGAGACATACCAATAACTCGTAAAGAAACTAACCGTTAGTAGCTCTTCTACCTTAGAGTAGCTGTACTAATAATTTTCTATATTAGAAGGTACCTAGGCCATCTTACCATTTATTACATTTTATTAGAGTTCTAACGGATATCCGGTTACTATCCGGTATCCGGCCAAGAAGACAACAGCAGTCAGAGTGAACAAGGGATTGGAGGAGAAGAAGGAATAAACGTAAGAAGTTTTTTTTTTTTAATTATTAACTGATATTTACAACTGTATACATATATACAATAATTAAATTTTAGGAAAATATTACAATGACTTGTCAATAGCAAGTAAAGAACCACTCACTATTAACACTTCAATAAAAGGTCTACATTAAAAAATCTCTCGGTCATCTTCTATTCTGACGGTAATGGATATCGGACGGTGGTATCGGTAATGGATTAGGAAGAAAGTAGAGATACTAGTGGATTGGAGTGGTTATGGAGCTTACTATGAAAGGATAGGTATTTGTTTGCTTCGGGCTAAATAAGCAACGTATGAAACATTAAGAGCTTTACCAATGGATAAGTTTATTTTTCCCAAAGTAAGGAGAATTGAAGATTGTTCCAAGGATTTTTGTTTGCAAGGATTGGATACTAAATAAGTTTAAAAAGAACTATGTTGTACTTTGGATTTCATATCGACAAACGTCTTAATTTAAGCCCGCAAACAAGAACGAAACGAAATGAAACTGCACGTCGTTTCCAACTCCGTCCAAACAAATAACTCATCAAAATAGCCTTAAGTAGGCCTATAAGGATTTATGGAGTGAAGCTATGTAAATTTATAATATGTATTTAAATTTACTTAAACTGCGTATTTTTATATGTTTTTTTTTTCTATTATGGCTTTCCTTAACTCTAGTTAATAATAGCCTCCCTCCATATCCTCCTGTCTAAGGTCCTATTCCTCGTTTAGGCCACGTCCACGCTCTTCTTCCTTCTTTATTTTCCTAGGTCTACCACTTTTTCGTCTTCCTTATATTATCCATTCATAGAATTTTCGTGTTATCCTTCCATCGGACATTTTAAGTAAATGAAGGGCTTTTTTCAATCTCTTCGAGAATATTTCTTTTCACCTCTATCTTTTCTCTTTTGTTTTTTATTTTGTAGCTTTTTCCTCTTGAAGATTCTCACTGCTCGGCGTCAATAGTCCATGTACTCTATACCAGGTATGCAAGTTTAAAATGTCGTTTATTTCTTAAAATATATACACAGTAATTTAAAAAAAAGTATAATATATTTTATTCAAAGTACTGACCCTCGCTTTCTACACATTTTGTCCATCTCTCGGGCAATATATGGATACCATTCCAAAAGAATGCTTCATCTTTATTTGAAATCCATTCATCGAGCCATTTTCGTACGTTTTCGAAATTGTTGAAGTGTTGCTCCGCCAATGAGTGTCCCATCGATGAGAAGAGGTGATAATCAGAAGGCGCCAGGTCAGGTGAATACGGCGGGTGGGGTAGGAGTTCCCAACCAAGCGAAGAAATCGTTTCCTTAGTTAATCTGGCTGAATGTGCAGGAGCGTTATCATGCTGAAGAATGACTTTGGCGTGCCTGTCAGCCCATTCTGGGCGTTTTTCGATCAATGCGTGACTCAAATTGATCATTTGTTGTCGGTAGCGCTCGGTATTGACTGTTTCGCGCCGGGTTTGAGAAGCTCGTAGTAGACTACTCCCTTCTGATCCCACCACATACACAGCATTGTCTTCTTCCCAAAACGATCCGGTCTTGCACTCGATGTGGATGGTTGTCCTGGCGTTACCCATGATTTTTTTCGTTTGGGATTCTGAAAATAAATCCATTTTTCATCGCCAGTTACAACTCGATGCAAAAAACCCTTTCTTTCGTGGCGTAAAAGCAGCATTTCGCACACAGTTTTTTTTCGTTTTTTTCCATCTGTCGTTCGTCCAATTCATGTGGAACCCATTTTCCAACCTTTTGAATCTTTCCCATAGCTCTCAGGCGATCGGAAATGGCTTGCCTAGTGACATTCAACTGTTCTGCCATCATTTGTTGGGTTTGGGTATTGTCTTCGTCTAATAAAGATTGCAATTCGAAGTCCTCAAACTTTTTTGGTCGATTTTCTCGTTTTTGATCAGTAACATCAAAATCACCACGTTTGAAACTTTGAAACCAACGTTCACATGTCCTGACGGTTGGAGCAACATCGCCATAAGTCTCAACAAGAATTCGATGACATTCAGATGCCTTTTTCTTTTGATTAAATAAGAAAATCATGACATGCCGCAAATGCTCTTTATTTGGCTTAAAATTAGACATTTTTAACACCAAAGAAAGGTATGATACGTCCACGTAAACGACTTAAAAACAACTGACTTTTGTAAACAAATGACTAACAAACAAAATAGCGTTTAGAGATAAGCAAATCCTTCAATAGGCTAAGAGCGCATTCTATTGGAATTAAAACGACATTTTAAACTTGCATACCTGGTATGTAATCGTAAATACAATAGTATCGAATATATACCGATATTCAAAGCGTTTTAAATTTATTTCCGTATTTACACTGAACGAAATCAGCGTATACTTTGGTTTTGAGTAGTTTCCAGGCCAAATCAAAGTCCATCGTCTCTTTTCTATGTCGCTCAACTGGATGTTTTCCTAAATTCGCTTCTCCAGTCTATTGGTGGTAGTCATTTACTTCTCTTGAACTCCTTTATATTTTAGTCTATAATGTGTCTTGAATAGGATTCTTCTATCCTTCTCACAATATGACCTGCCCAAGTCCACTCGCGGAGGTGTACTTCTTCTATAGTAACTGGAATACTGATTCTGCTCTTATCCAATGTTTCGTTTTTCTCTAGGAATTTACTAAACCATTCAATTCATATAGTATCCAATCCTTATAATCTAAAACCCTACAAATACAATGGTCCATTTGTTGATTTGTCCCAAACTTGATACCGTGGCTATCAGGACGTATGGAGTTTCACCAGTGGGTAGTGGTATTCATGGCATCGACTTGTCATTTTATTCATTATAGTTTTATCTTACTTTTTATATTTTTTTTTTTTTGCAGTTGTAAGTTCTAATAAAGAAATGAAAGAAAAAGGATAAAATACCGAAAAATGTTATTTTAGATCCAGTAATCCAATTTCGTTTCGATTTTCCAGTTGGTTATTATCTCTTTCATTCCACTCTTTCCCGCAGATAGGGTTTTTCTTTCATAGTTTCCCCGGGGAATGAAGAATGCGGTGTGGATCACAGTGACGCAAGCTAAGCGTGAGCTAACGGCATTATTCCGGCCGAAGTGGTCTCATCGCCCATCGCCCCTTCAACATTGTCTACCATAGCTAGGGTTGCGCCATTCCTATTGGCTAGCGATAGTTGACTCGAGGTGGCATTGAGAAAGCGTACTTGAAAAATATGGCTAAGTTGAGCTGAGCAGTATCTTTTATTGGACTACAAATTCTATGGTTCTGGTTTCATGGTACTTTTTTTTTTTCAGTACTTTTCGCGGTTAGGGATCGCAAAAGTAAAAAAAGTACCTTCTTTTTTTTAAATATTAAAGAGATTTGAATATGTATTATTTTAATAAATTAAAATCATATATTAAATTCATATGATTATTATTTTTAATGTCGTTCTAATTAAATTATACATGCTGTCTCATAATAATTTAATATGACGTATGTTAGGAATATTACAAAGGGAATGTATGCTCAAGTTATAAACGTGTTAGTCATGTTAGCACTGGCGGAAGGATTATGTGGCAGTGAGAAGGGTGTGTGCTGGACGTTTCATAAAGCCGCTTTTAACAATATCCCCAACCTCCTTGCCCGGAGGAATTTTATATTCCATATTTTTCCTCTCTATTAAACTCAGCCTTTATTTATTTAAATAAACAAAGCTTCTCCGACAAATAACAATAGCGATTTTATTTCACTCTTATCCAATCAATAGAAATTCGCTTTTTTATTAATGCAATAGTCTTGATAATATTTGAAATTTTACAAGTCAGATTTAAAGTATAATTTGAGGATTATAAGCAATCTTTTTTACTTAGGAAATCAAGTTACAATTTTCGGCACTATAAAATCACATCCTCACTTACAATTCGTAAAATAAAACTAACTAACTGAACAGAAATATTAATTTTCTTGATGTATTTGATGTATGAATGGCAACTGAGTTAGCCTGTAATGTTTACAAATATACATTTGTAATAATGTAAAATACAATAAAAATAATAAAAAGACCAACAAAACATCCTTTTAAAAGTATATAATAGTTCGTAATTAACAATGATTACAATAACAATAGTAAGAATTACAAATAAAGTAGCTTAAATAACAATAAAAACAAATTAACAAACGTGATTAATTGTTAAATTATTAATATATTATTTTTTTTATTTATTTTTTTTTCCTTTGGGCCTTCTAAGGACCACGGGCTCGTAGCTATTTTTCAGTGAGGATCTTTTTCTTTCTCTTCCAGAATTCTTTCATTTTCTGACCATGCGCCAGCTTTCTCTCCTCTGTCCATTTGGTCCCTGTGGTCTTCTTACTGGTGAGGAAACTGGGAAAATTCCCTGTCGGATAGCTTGTCGGAACTGCAGTCGGTCTTGTGTTTTATGCTGTGGGATCCCTAGTTGTTCCAGATCTGACTTCACCGATGTTATCCACTTGTTCTTGGAAGCCTTACCTCTACCTGTCACAGTAAATATCCTGT
Organism: Euschistus heros; assembly: GCA_003667255.2. Taxonomy (NCBI): domain Eukaryota; kingdom Metazoa; phylum Arthropoda; class Insecta; order Hemiptera; family Pentatomidae; genus Euschistus; species Euschistus heros. Next base: position 656,185 of record RCWM02000253.1, on the reverse strand, counting down.
TTGTTAATCTTTTGGGATTCATGCGGGTCAGGTGTCCATAAAATGCCAGTCGCCTTTTCCTTATGCATGTCAGGATATCCTCCTGATGTTTATACAGCTCATCATTGTGCCGTATCCGGTAGGTGCCATCTTCCTTGACTGGTCCTAGTATTCTCCTCAGGATTTTTTATTTACTATATGTGAAAACAAAATTTGTCGTGTATTTAAACATACAAGAAAATACTTACTTATCTTTTCTACACTATTTTTAGATTTTTTCAAGTGATCAATATTGCTATCAGTGAACTTTATAATTGTTTAAATATTTATACAATTTTCACACATATGATGGAATTTAGTTATTCAACTATTGTTATATATACAGGATGAGTACCTCTTAGTGTAAAAAAAGAAATTGGGTGAAACTAGATCAAAAATGTAGCAAAATGCCGCAGACATCCAATCCGTTGCAGACATACGATAGATCAAAGACTTCGTTGAGGAAACCACACCACGTTTTTTTACCCTAAAAGATGTTATATCTCCATTTTGTTTACATTTTTTTCAAACTTTTATCACATTTTCGAATTTAGAATTAATTTTTTTATAAGAACAGAGTACATATAACCTTGAATTTTACAAATTTGATATCTAAAGAACAGCTTGATCTTCACAATATTGCGGGAAGTTACAATGTCTTATATTACTTCAACACTTACCGTTTTTTGAAAAAATTATCCACAAAAGTGCAAATCTCACAAAAACTTGAAAATTTAATCAGCTTTCGAATGATTCTGTTTCGATTTCATGGAGAAATTCACTTTAAAACACGCTAATCACATTTGGCATACTAATCAGTTACTTGTGTAAATAAAACATTATGATAATCCCTTAATAGAAATGTGCATTTTAAACATAATAAACTCTTCATTGAAATAAAAAACACAGAAAAAAATTATTGTTTAATAGAAAATAAAGGAAAACGGTCAATAAGCGACACCAGATCAGACGATCTTATGTTATGTCATTTATTTATTTATTACTATAATTTAGAATTTATTTTATTAGATTTTCAATGCAATGTTTAAAATCCAATGATAATGAACGTAGATCTCAATAGAGAGAGAGAGATATTACAGCTTTTATGGAAAAAAACGTGGTTTCCTCAAAAAAGTCTTAGATTTATCGTATATCTGCAACGGATTGGAATAGAAAGGCGAGGTCTGCGGCATTTTGCTACTTTGATATAGTTTCACCCAATTTTTCTTTTTTTACACTATGAGATACGAACCCTGTATAAAGTCGTCCATAACTATTCTTATCTGACTAATGATTCTAAGTTTGTTTTATTGTTGTTGGATTTGAAGTATTCTTCTTTCTGAGTATTAGTAAAATTTTAAATTTTCTTATAAAACGGTTTATAACCTAAATTTATAGGGGATGCGAAACATAAAAACCAATATCACGTAAATAACCATTTACGTTTCTTAATTGCTCATTATTTTATAAATTTATATCGTTAAGCAAAATTTTTATTTTATTTTAATAATAATATATGTTAGTAACAATTGATGTTATTGTTGATGAAGGCTATTTTAATGGTTTTCTTAATATTACCATATAATATATGATTCAAATACTGACAAATATTGCTTAGTTGATTTGTATATAACAAATTTCTACTGTCTTTCTGCTTGTCTAGGGATGTACAATTCTAAATTAAATAAATAAAATTAATAAAAACCTACCCCAAATAGTTAATTAATAGTAGTAAACTGAATGAATTAAAGTTAATTACAGTGAAAATGAAACCAATTAATTAAATAAACTGTGAAAATTAATTAAGTCGAAATCAGTTAAACTAAAACTTACACTAATAATTAAATCATTGGCGTAATTTAATTGAATTGATACTGATTTAATTGATATTTACACTAATTAGATAATCATTGGTGTAAACTTTCTATCAATACAGACAATACAAGAAAAATTACTTACATTCACTAAGTAAATATCAGAAGAACTGTCCTCACCTAGAAAATAGAAAAATAGATACATAAGTCAAATTGCTATTAAATTTGACACAAATAAATTAATTTTTATAGTATTTATATTGTAATGATAATGTATCTACTAAATAATATTAATCATTGCTTGCGTGTATAATGTTTTAATATCTAATTTAACCCTTTTCAGGGGACAATACATCATAATCCCATAAATTGTTTGGAGTGGCCTTATCATTCAGAAACCTTAAATGAGGTAAAAAACAAAACAAATGTAATAAACTATTTTTTAAAATTTTTTTTTAAACAGACTTATTCAATAATAGACCTATAAAAAAACCCAGTGAATTTAAATGTTTTAAAAAATGTATATTTGCTCTGAAAAGAAATTAATAATTCAATGATTGTTAATTAAATAGTTTAAATTAACTATTTAACAATTTATTAAATGAAATATAACTTTTTTAAAATCATAGTAAGTTTAAGAATTTGCATTTATTCATTTAATATTATTTAAAAAAAAAAAAAAAGGTAAATATACTCTGACAGGCCAAAAATTCTACCCATTTGATTTTTTCATCTTCTCGGCTAACAGTTTCTTTCTTTTTTAGTGGTTCATTTATATCCCATGTACTTTAACCAGGGCATATGAAAGTTATTCGGATAAATAATAACAATAATTAAATAAAATAAAGCAGTATTTAAAAAAAAATAATAAAATTACAAAATTGTGAATATGATTTATTACATTTTTGTACCATATAACCCTCAAGAATTTATTCAAAATCATATCAGATATGCTGGTTGAATAATATGAGGAGGAAAACACCTAAAAATAAATGACTTTTAACCTATAAAATAAAAAATAAAAAAAAACAATGTGGAATTTTTCACCAATATATTAAAATTAATTGTGAATTAAATCTAGATATTGTTTGATCGATATTCTCAATCATTTTTCTTTTAATTTTTGTTACTGATTATTAATTGATTTTTTTTATTATTACGAATGCTTTTTCTCTCTATTTTTGCTGTTTTTATTGTATTTTAAAATTATTTTATTCTACATCTCGTATTGTTAGAGTTTACTGATTTATTTTTAGCATAGATATTGCCTGTATTGATTCATTTCTATCCATATTACTTATAGTCGAGTCAATAAACATATTGTAGAGTCCATGAATCGTGCTATTATTATTGACTTCATAGCTTCGTTAGGAGTAGCTAGAAAAATGAATTTCCAACGGTTTCCGAGGTATACGTTCTAAAAATCGATGATTTTCGAAAAGAAATATTTATAATTTTTACCTCACTTTTTGTCAAACATTTTTTTCAAGTACCTTCCACGATCGTTTCTCAGAAGAAATGTTAGATTCAATGTTGTAGAGAATTAAATTTACTTTAATTTCATATTTATGTTTCTGGCACTTGAAGCTAATATTTGACAAAAAGTGGGGTAAAAATAATTTTTGTCTTGTAAAAAGTAGTGAATTAATATTTATTCAATAAAAGTTGTTTTCCTTAAAAAAAAATAATTAAAAGCATTTGCGGATTATTTTTTATTATTTTATTTATTTATTTGTTTATTTTTATAGTTATTATATTATGGTTTTTTGGTATTACACAAGATCCTAATACACAAATAACACTTATATCGATAAACAACTGCAGCGTAAGGGAAGGTTTTGTGATAGTTAACTAGTTTGTTTATTTAGTGGAAATAGATCCACATGGCCACGTTAGCAACAGTTACAAACGAAGAATAGAACAGGTCTCACTCAGTATAGTCTAGGAACAGAAAAGTTGTCATTGTTGACATGAGAAGTTTCACAATACTTCGAAATTTAAACAGTTATAAGGAAAGATTATACCTGATTATAAGCATATTATAGCAAATATCCAAGTTTTAGGCCATTAAAGGCAATTTTGAATGTTACAAGTGCGATATCTTGCGACAATAGACTCACATGGGATCCGCATACTTAAAAGACAATAACAGAAGATTCAGCCAACTATACCGTATACTATGTAGGACCTCACAGCTTTCAATAGATACAAACTTATAATTTATAAGACTATCCTATGCCTATCTGGACTTACGTACTTGAATTATTGGAGACATCAAAATATTCTGAATATTCTAACATCTTACGTATCCAATCTTTTTAATACAAATTCTAAAAAAAAAAAAACGTTACACAATGACCTAAATATATTCATTATTTTTATTTTATTTTATTGATTCCTTTTCTATATTTCTTTATTTTCCCCAAACGCATTGTAGTTGTTTTTGTTATTTCTTTTTTTTCTCTCTTCTTTTTCTTATGTATATATTTATACCAAAAGTTCTATTTTCAATCGTACATACATATTTCATCTTTTATACATATTACTATCTTCGTTTGAACTTAATATATTATGCATGTTTGTTATTCTTAGGGGCCAATATGTCCCAGAATAAAGATTATTTTTTTCATTTCATATACCTTTTGTCTTTCATTCTACATTAGTCAATTTTTCAAAATTTCGTCAAACTCTTTCTCATCACGCAGAACAACTAGCGCAATCCCTATCCAGTTGCATTCACCCTTATAATCCTCTTCGCAGGTTAAAAAAGGCAGTGACCTCGAAATCTATTGCAATGTACGACATGGAGTCCTGGTAATGGCCAGTTTTTCAACTCATTCCCAGAGTGACTGTACTATAGCGCTCTTAATCAGCCTCCACTGGGTTTTTACTCTAGTGAATTAGAGCTGGGATCTCTTTAGACCTGGCTTTGATAATTGGCTCTACGATTGGAGGGACAGGTTTGGTTCGGACATCTGTAGGCTGTGTGTTTATTGTACTTTTAAATTTCTACTGAATTTCATTTCTATTTTTACTATAATTATTGTTTTGTTTTTAAATTTTTTTACTTAAATTTATATATTGTCACTTGAGGCATGATAGTATCGAAGGACCTATATTTGATATATTCTTCTTTTCCATTTATTTTTCATTGTACTTATCCAGTGATTTATACTTATTCTATTTTATTTATTTATTTTTAAAAACATATAAATGAATTGAGAAAAAATGTTTTTTGAAAATAAAAAAAATATTTCTTGTTCGACTACCACACAACGCTTTTTGAGGCGCTATATTTCGATAACTGATGAACATAAAAACATGAACCTCCTGTTCCTCAAATATTCAAACATTCATCATCAGTTTTAAAAATATACAAAAAATAAAAAACATCACTACTCTGCCACATATGTATATTATTTTTTAGAAAAATCTAAGCAGGAATCTAACATGTTGATACTCAACTAAAGAGGCTTCTAAACCATACCAGGACCTCTAGTGCAGAGTTTAAAGAGACAAACGGATTTGGTAGATGGGTGGTCCTTTTAGACTTTCCTATGACTCGTTGATTTTTTTTTCGTTCCCACTGTAAACAAATTCAAGATAGGATTATGGGAAATATGTACCAGAAAAAATGGATAGTTTTGTAGTATAAAATGCGCTCCTCATGTGACAATATATTTAGTGTCGACATTTTATTACGCACAGGGAATTTAAAGAAAATAAGAAAGCCTGCATTATTTTCCTAGGCTTGAAGAAACAATTTCTTTTATTTCTAAAAACAATGCTATCTCTAGGCAGGTCTAGCTGTCTGTTGACTCCGATATTTATCAATGATATTTCATTTTTACTCCAGTTTCTGCGGATGAGACGAAGGAACGGCCTGATCCTGACACTAGAAAAAAGAAATGACGATAGAATAATGGCGGCTAGAATTGAAATATACGAGGCTAGGCAACTCATGAGCACCGAGAAGGGCTGCGGTTGACAGCTCACTACTCATTTGTATGTCCTGATCTAGGGTTGTGGCTGCCTGCAGTGCCCTCTGCGGTACTCTAGGCAGTTGCTGATCAACCGCAGGGTTTTCCGTTGCTAAACGTGTTAATATTGCGCAACGTTTTGGAAAGCAGAAACATTTTACGTTACAACGAAGGTAGTTCTTGATGCTGCAGTATTCAGAAAAAAAAAAATAAGACAATCTCCGTTTCGAAGAATTATATTAGTAAACATCCTTAACTATACCTGACTAACCAACACATTTACATTGATTGACATTACACTGACAAGAAGACGTTTTGACTTGTAACTCACTGATTAGAATACCGATTTTTGTGCGAGTAAGACCTATAATAGTGCAAAGCTAGAGTTATGGCCTCCAATGAGCATTGGGAGCCGAGAAAAAAAAAATGAAAATCACGTTTTACTTTTTTTCTCAGCTCTCAATCAAGATAGAGACATGATTCTTTCACTTTAAATTGTAGTTTTGTATGTTATTTGCAATTAAAATACTTCTGATCAAGACATGACCCGGCTTAAGGGGAGCTCCAAAACCGAAAAAAAAAGATAAAATTCTAATGAAATCCGCTGTACATCAGTGAACTTTTTATTTCATTAACAACTGACCTCAAATCTCGATTTAACGCACCAATAAACCCTTATATGTGAAATTTTATCAAAATCAAAACTTTTGAAGTTAAGATTTCATCAACCGATTACAATAGTAATAGCATCACAAGAATCAGCGTACATTCTGATTTTTACCCATGTATATAACAATGGTTTTACTTCAGATTTGAGTGGAAAAAAACTGACGTGAATAAAAAATTCCGTGGTCAACTATAACTTGAGATATCTCGATAAGGGGAAATCCTGCGACCTCCAAATTTGGGCTAAACTGTGCAGTTTTAGGGCTTCTAGATGGCCTTAAAATTTGGTTTCAATCGGTGGCGAAACATCTGAGATAGCGCAAATTATTTAAGTTCTTTTAGAAATTGACAGCTTCTTGCCTTCTAAAATCCTACCAAATTTTAGGGGTAGACAAAAATAATTTTGGATTTTTCTAAATAGCATAAAAAACTACAATTTAAAGAGAAAGAATCATTTCTCTATCATGACTGAAAGCTGAGAAAAAAAAAGAAAAAAAAAAGTGATTTTCATATTTTATTTTTTTTCTCGGCTCCCAATACTCATTGGCCGCCATACCTCTAGGTTTACACTATTATAGGTCTCTACTACCTACGAAAAAATCGACATTCAAATCTGTGACTTACAAGTCAAAACGTCCTCCAGTCAGCATATTGGGTCTTAGATTCTCAGAGCATCGATCGCCATGTATTTTATTTGTGACACAATGTTATTCATAACGTTAATTTTTTGTCGTTCACTAAGGCAGATTGTAAATATATACGACATCAAAAGCTGAAGTTTAAAATCTATCCACTATTTCTTGTTCCTTCCACTTTTGTCAAAAGCGTTGCTACTCGGCCGTAGATATACTTTGTAGATATTACATGGTTATAGATATTTATTTATTGTAATTATGTATTTAGTACATTTTTGAACTCCTTCAACCCCATTATCTTGTTACTGTTGAACTTTGAGCAGTCACTTCCTATTCAATAATCTGAAATCCTAATTAACTAAGTGACATAACCTTGAAATCTTCACAAAAAACTGCTTGATTTAGGATATCCTTTCTTTGCTCCAGAAAGACGTATTTCATATTTTTCCAAAAACTTGCAATTTATTGAACAAAAAATACCCAAAAAACAAGATATTGTTTTCTATCGTTATTTTTTATTATTATTGTCACAAGTGCGGCAAAGAGTTCGAAACACCAGCCCATGTGCAGGGAAAATGTCCCAACAACTCACTCCTGATCACACGCCGTCACCACAGGGTCAAGAATGAATTGATAAGGCTCCTCAAGAATAAAGGCTTTACCTGCTTTGACGAGGTATACTGCATCGATACCAACGGATCCACGAGGTATGCGGATATTGTCGCGTTTCCGAAGAACGGACGGACAGCGCTCATAGTGGATCCTACTGTAAGGTATGAAAATAATAACCTCGATCAATCAGGTGAAGTAGAAAGGGAGAAAATGGATATTTATGAAAAATGTATAACTTTCCTCAAAGAGAAATTCCGCGAGACATTCGGAAATAGAGATTTCTCCGGGAAAGGATTATGGTTTGGGTCTCGCGGAGTCATCCCGGAAAAAACAAGGAGCTTTTTGGAGGACCTTGGCGTGGAGGTGAGGGATATAGCGATAATGGCCGAAAATATAATATTGGACTCCCTGGGAATTATTCACCACCACATACATGGTGCACAGGATGGCCCATTGCAATGTACAGTTATTAAATGTGCATTTATGTATATGAATGTGTGGTAGATATGTGAATATTAGGGGGGGGGATAACATAAAATGAAAGAATAAAGTTAAAGAGGAAAAGAAGCGAAAAAGAAAAAAGGGGGAAAAAGAAAAAAAAATGTTATTAGTTTGTCTAGTATTAGGTAATATTAAGTAGTATATTATATAATTATAAATAAATTATAAATTACAGTGTTGTCTTTAATTGGATAGATGAGTATGCTGTGTTTATAGCAACCCAATAAAGTTGGACAGCACTATGTTTATTATTAATTGTCTCAATAAAGCATATATCTCTATTATTCTTTGAAACTGAGCCCATAGGGACTACGCGTTGTACTCAAGAGGCATGCTTTCCCGTTCTTTGTGCCCACACTTCCTCCATTCTTCTGCTGTGGGCTTCTTTTCTCTCTTGAGACCATGTTTTACCAATCTTCTCCTTAGGTTTCTCCCCCTGGTCAACTTGCCACTTGTAAATTCTGGACCTAAAAACTACCCGGATCGGAATATCCTCTGGTGTGATTCCGGCTAGTTTATGGTCAGTTTTGATTTCACCAATCCATTTCATTGGGCCTGTTTTCTATTTACTCCTTTGTTCGTAGAATGCACCCATTTGTATAGTAAGTCTTGCTGGGTTCATTTATTTTTTATTTTATTTGTTATACAATATACAATAACTGGCAACAAATGTCACATAACTGATTCTTTTATTGTCTCGTCTAAATGTTTCATTATTTTTTAGGTGTTTGTTTTCCCATATATTTTAACTAAGGCATATAAAATGTACGGTAATTATTAGAAATATTAATTAATTAAAAGCAAGCACTATTTAAAAAATATTCTAATTACGAAATTTTTAATTAATACGATTTATTACAGTTTTGCATGAGACGGGGAATATCCCTCAAGAATTTATTTAAAATTCCATTAGATCTTTACTCCGTCGAATACTAGACCTAATGAACGCAAGGGGCGGGTATAAATCTTATTAATTAAAAAATTCCGTAAATTTAAAATTGCTTGGTGCTTTTTATATTAATTCTGCTTGCTGAAATTCAATTATTTTTTTAATAATCGTAATAAGTTTCATATGCCCTGGTTGAAGTATATGGGGACGTAAATGACTAAGAAGGAATGAAACTTTAAGCCAAAAAAATGTTTGGGTAGAATTTTTTACCTGCCAGTATAGGTTTTTATCATTAAGGATTTTTTCTTGGCACATATCGCTCATTTGTTGCAACAACGACACAACTCAAAAACAAGCTTTTGAGTTATGAGGAGCTTTTTACTGTATAATAAACCATTGCCCGATGTAGTTTTAGTCGGTGGAACGTTATATTTAAACTTCAACTATTCACCAAGAGAGGGCAGGATATGTCACCATTGTATGTCTACAGATCATCCTGTATTTTGTTCACAAGACCGTCTTCTACAAAACTGAAGTTTTTGAGTTATTTCGTTGTTGCAGCGAATTAGCGATGTGTGGTTTTTTTTACAATTCTATATTGTTTTAGCTCGATAAAATCCTCTTTGGTTCAAAACCGCATCTTTAAGCCCTTCCATACTATCCACTGCCCTCAAAAACCGTCGGATTCATATGCAAAATTTCGTTAAAAACGTTAGAGCAACCTTTGATCTTCTTTCTTGAAATAACCATATTTCTCAAATCACCAGGAAATCTATTTTTATTCCTAAGCAACTTCTACGTTAGCGCGATTTATTACCACAAAGAACTCGACAACATCTAGTATCATCTCTTGTTTTTCCCTACTTTGACTACGGATGCATAGTATCCTTTAATGATATTCCACTAATCCCTGTAGAACAGATCCGCTACCAAGGACTCCACTTGGACAAACCTCTTACTTGGAATCCACATACAAAACTAAAAAGACAAGAAACTGCCCGCCGTTACAAATTACTTCAACATTTATTAGACAAACGTTCAAAGCTCCCAATTAATTACAAAAGACTAATATACATGACTGTGATTAGACCTATCTGGACGTGCGGAGTTGAGCTTTGGGGCTCTACTAAACCATCCAATTCATCTCGTATCCAATCCTTACATTCCAAAATCCTTCGAAAATTCCTCAATGCTCCTTACTTTTTCACCAATTAACATATCCATAAAGATCTTAATGTTCCATTTGTTGGTAATCTAGCCGAAACCAAATATCTGCCCTTTCATAGTAAGCTCCATAACCACTTAAATCCACCGGTTTCTCAACATGCTTACCACTCCATTCCTGATAATCCTCCGAGAAAAGAAGATGGCCTAGAGACCTAGTGTAGAATTATTATTGAAGTGCTACTGATGAGTAGTTCTTTTCAAGTTTTGACATATTATTGATATCGTTATGAACACATTTACTTGATGTATATATTTTGAACAGAATATAAAAAATTCTGATATAAAAAAAAAAGCTTTTATTATTAATAAACTACGCCGGGATCTATATGTCACACTACATTTTTAAATATTTTGTAATAACTTATTTGAATATAATTTTAATAAAAGTATGGTTGACTGGATGATGAATGGAGAAGAGGATAGATAGTCAGGGATGCAGTCAAAGTAACACCACGTCAAAGAAGAATTCTTTAATACGTGCCAACGTTTCGACCTGTGCGTTGCAGGTCTTCTTCAGGGCCACTGAACCACACTTGTGAGGAGAAGGACGATGACTGATGTGAAATGGAAAGAACAGCAGCGTAGCATAAGGGAGAAAAGGCGCGGGACACATGGATACAGAATAGGAAAATGAAACAAAAATATAAAAGAAAAATGAACAACAGAGAGATTATAAGATAACAAAATAACAAGTAAATACAGACAGAATAAAAAGAGAAAATACAATAAGGCCAATGCCATCATGTTAGGGTGCAGCACAAATATAAAAAAGATACATAAAATAACAAAAAAAAAAAAGAAAAAAAATAAATAAATAAAGTAAAAAAAAAACTTGACAAGAAGAGACGGAAAGAACCGAAGGGAAGGTTATTGTTTTTTTAATAACGTTAAAAACTTGGGAATAAGTATTGGAAATTTTTTGTGTTGGGAGACAGAAAATGGCTTGTCCTTTTTTTATAATAATATAGATATAGATACTTATACATACATACATACATACATACATATGTGTATGTGTGTTTATGTATTTATATCTGAAAATTCCAATAATAATTGGTTCTTTAAGTGGCTACAGAAGAAATGAATGTACAGCCTTTATTATAATAAAATTGTTCATTATCAAGAATGAGGAATTTACGCTTCAATAGATAAATTAATAAATTCGCTCCTTTCAAAGAAAGGGTATTCAATGGGAGAATGAGTAACCGGAGTTTTAAGAAAGTGAAGGGAGGGAGGGTTGGGTCCTCTCATCTATTTTCAGACAAGAATTCACTGAAATCAACAACCTCTGGCGGAAGTCGCTTGGAAAAGATCTTCAAGGCCTTAAGCAGGTCACTGCATCAAAGCGGATTTTGTCGCGACAAGAAGAGGAACTATCAGATAATGGTATCTTGATTATTTTAGTCCATGGACAATATAAACAGTTCATTAAACAGAGGAGCAATTTAAAGAAAAACAAGAAAGCCTGCATTATTTTCCGAATAATAAGATGGCAATGAATTTCAAGAGAATCGTCTACAGGACTGCATGCTGGTGTTGAGGTTTGATACCATTTAATCATTCTAATCATCAATTTTAATCCTTACAATATATATCCTTTGAAAAATCTTCAATTTTTATCCAAAATCAGTACTATGGATTAGGCATATCATTACTATAACAAAACGATATATATTTAAAAGTATTGTATTGGATGTAATGACATAATCAGTTGAGACAAGGATAATAAAGGCTAATTTCCGGAAGAAGATTCTTGCCACTGAAACATACCATTGGAGCCGAGCAGCTGGAATCGCAAGGACGGAAAAAGTAAAAAAAAACGAAAAATATAGAGAAAAAATATCCTGGATCGACAAAAATCCGTACGTTTTTACGGACAATTATAAAAAATGTTTGATGGAAGACGAAATAGGTAAGTGGAGAATAGATGAAACAACGGTAACAAGGTAGGACAAGATAAATAGAAGGAAATGTAAGAATACGTGATAGGACATAGCATAGGAGAGGAATGGACGTTAGACAGAAGAAATTGAAGTCCCCCTCCATTAAAAACTTGGGTTCAGAAAAGTCACTGAATTGTGGGAAATCCTAATAAAAAAAATCCGCAATGCTCATTATTTTGACACAAATAAAGTTATTCATGATTATCTAAATGTCTTGTTGGTTTTTTTGTAACATGATACCTATGCTTCCATGATAAGCTGCAGAACCACTCGTCTCTCAACTTGGTCCCGATTCAATTCCTGATCCGACGCGTTCAACTAGTTAACTGCGGATGACGGGAACGCTCACGTCACTCCTCGTTTCTAACCCAGAGCTGATGAATCAGAAAAAAAGATATTATGTCACCCTGCATTGGCTAGAAAAATTGTCTACCGGGCCCGCAGTTAACGGGTTTAAAAAAAGACTCGGGGAATGTAGAGCGTTTATTTCAGAAGTTTATTTACAGGATATTTATATGTTATTATAATCGTTATTTTCACATTTACTTGATGTATTATTTAACAATAGTTGTAAATTTCTAAAATTAGTTAATTAAAATTTTTTAATAAGTTATTTAATGAGCATTAAGAAACGTTAGGAATTGATGTGAAAAGTTTCCTATTAAGTATCTAAAATAGGGTAGACTAAAAAAAATGTCTAGTTTTAAGGAAACTATGTCTTTTTTTACTCTGAATCAGGTTTGTTCCCCTTTTGTCGACAACACTTGATCCTTTTTTTTTTTTTACGATTCTCCCTTTTGACAGAACCCTCTTACAATCGCTGAAGCAGTAACTCTAATCCAGTCATCAGAGAATCCCGTGGAACCAGATCACGTAGCTTTGATCCCTACTCAACTCCCTTCATAGAAGCAATATTCAAATGATCCTAGATCGAGCGCCTCACTTCTGGAACTCTCTAAACCTAGATAAGCCACTCTCCTAGCATTACCATTTTCGAATCCCTTCTCTTCCTTAGACTATTAAATATTCAATAGTTCAGTTCCATAATTGTGTTTTGAGATTAAAATTTTGTCCTAAGTATGTTTTATGCATTAATTTATTGAAATTTACAACTTTGTTATAACAAAATTGAATTAAGTAAATTTAGTGAATTACAAACATGGCCAAAATTTGTTGAGAAATTACCCATTAGCAGCACTCCAATGAAAGTTCAATATTAGAAGACTATCTTCTTTTCTTATGCATCGGAGGGTTATTGGGAAATGTATGGGAAGCAAGTAGGGATTCAATTATAGTGTATATGTAGTTTATTTTGAGAGGTATGGTATTTATCTCGTACGAGCAAAATCAGCAACATATGGTAAATTCAATATGCTATTGAATCTAATGACTATTTAACTGCTTTATCCGTTTTATTTTCGGGATCCCGAGAAGCGCCAACATTTCGCAGTTTTGTACGGAGTTAAAGTTGCTTATTCCTTCCTACCGTCGCCAGTATTTCTTAGAATCATTTATTTTTAAAACCGTCCAATCCCATCATCCACCTTACATTTCCAAACTCCTTCAACTCAAATCCTCAATTCTTACCCGCCAAACCCAATCCCGTTAATCAGATTTGTATACACCTGCTCATTGCTCAGCAACTTCCGACAGATCTTTCGTAATCCGATCCTCTTCTTTCTGGAACTCCATCCCTCTCAACATTCGTCATTCAATTACCCTGTACACTTTCAAATACCACTTCTTTAACTACCTATTATCTACCCAGATCCTGTCCTTCAAAAATTGTCAATAGCCACTTTTTAGTTGTTTAAAATATAAACAGTTTATATTCAAAAATCTTTTTGTTTTAGTAAAAAAAATATTATAAATTTTCTGTTACTTTTTATGAACATATTTTGTCTGCTCTTTTTTTATTATTATAATATCTGTTTGTTATGAAAACATTATTTCATTTTAAGGCTCTGAAGGCCATTTGATTGTACATTATTTTTTTATTCTTAAGGGACTTAAGGTCCCAGAATAAATAAAGAACTTTATTATTACTAAAATAAAGATATCGTGATTTAGTTAATTTGTGATATAGTAAGGAGCGTTAAGGGTACACCAGAATTTCAAATATGTTGTCTGACTTAAACATACCATAAATAAAACGGTACATTCACTTACCGATACTGAAAATCTTTGCCACTACACCGATTTACATTAATCCCATTATATATTATATAGAAAATAGGAGATTACTACAAGAAATCACTGAAAAGATGAACACCTACTAACGCAAAAAAACATATTTATGAATATATATATGAACTTATATCTCGCTTTATATAAGTCTTTATATGAGGCTACACATAAGCAAGGGTGGCGGTTTAAGGTTTAAAACGTGGATTTTAATACACGAGCTACAAAAATATTGTTCCTTCACCGTCTTCGTGGGAGGGTCGTTACCTGGAGAGTCGGATTATTGGAGTGGATTAGCGAGGTTCTGATCTGTTATTGAATGAGAAAAAATATATAGGCTTGTCCGACTATTTGAGATTCCTAACATTTAGTACACATCTCATGGAGGTTGGGCGAAATCAACATCGAAAAGCTTAAAAAAAAACAACAACGTGAAAATCGCATTGATTTAATATTACTCGACTTATAACAAAATTTTGCTTAATGAGCAGTATACGCCCTTTTTGTGTATCGGGGTACTCAGGTGTGTATTGCTACGGCAGACAATTGGGCCTGATTGGGCACGTATCGATCATGGGACTTGGCACCTTGTCAGTACCTCCCTAACGCACCTTGATTGAAACGCGCTCTGTTGATTATGGATGGTGTTTGATAAAGTACAGTTTGATAAAGGTTTTCCTCGAGTCCAGTATTGATCTTTCTGTAGCCATTATGCTGATAACAATGTCTGATAGTGGCCAGTATTAGTAAGGCATTGTAAGGACAGAGCCCTTGTATTGTTTTATGATCCGTAGCGCTTTTGTCGTGATAACTTTCAGACGAATTACTTTATTTATTCTGTTATATTTCATCATGAGGTTTAAAAAAGGGAACCCTCCCTTATTTATATTCAAATAAGTTATTTAATTTGTTGCTGGAAATAGTATCGTTTACGTAGAACGGTTTGTTTTGAGGTAAAGTCTGTAAGATAAAAAGCCCATTAGACCAGCCTTGTTTTTTATAATTTATTTATTGGTAGTTACAACTGTATAAAGTTAAAAAAAACCTTAACCACAACAACAAATAGATGGTCTTGTGTTAGTACTTAAGTAAGGATGTACTGTTACCTGGGCAACGGTTGTGAAAGGAGGAGATTTGGTCTAAATCATTCACAATCGACAGGTGTTTTCCTTAATTAAGAGTACCAACTTTAAAGAAAATGGGTGTGCTCCAAGATAGTGTTTCGACTTCGAAGTCAATCCACGTCTGAAATAATTGAAAATAAATTTTCTGCTTTCAGCCGGACTCGAACTTGGGCCTGGGACCTTTCGCAGACGAGTGCACTACCCGATAAGCTAACGCTCCTCCCTATATACAATAAATACCTTAAGTAAATGTGTGTCAATAACTTGAAAAGAAACTACCAACTGAAAATTTCCTAATGAAAGAAATTGTAAACTACAATAAAAATTCTCTCAATAGATAAAACAATAAATAAACAATTAAACATGTACTCCTAATACTGTTATGTATACATATAGTCTTAATTTATGTATGCTCATTATTATAATTATTATTATTATTTTGTATTTAATTATTATTTTATATTATGAATTTTTTTTTTCTTTGGGTTTTTTCCTTTATTTTTCCTACTGTATACAGAAAAACTATGATAATCATGTAGAGGACTATAGACTGGCACGTGCATAATAAAAATGATTTGTAATTGTAAATATGTCAATAAAGTCTTATTATTAGATTAACTACCTATTAGTAGAATTTCAGTAAATGTTCATCATTAGAAGGCCATAATTTTTTTTTTTTTTTTTTTTTGGTTCGTAGGAAACCAGGAAATCAGGGGGAAAAAGTTGGGAGACCTACGATTTAAAAAATAGATAAATGAAATAAAGGAAGAATAGACAGAATGTGCGAGAAAAATAGAATAAAAACACGAACAAACGGAAGAGAGGAAATAGAAAAATGGAAAATAATAGAAGAAAACGGGCCTTAAAGGGCTAGAAGCATTCGCGAAGTCTGGGGTAATGCAGTGTGAGAAAGTACACAGTGTAACGGTGGTTTAAGCGATTTCGGAGGGAGATTTCCACCTTGAAGACAAAGAAGGGAAGAGCCAAAAATTCCTGTTCAAATAATTTCAGAGAAGACTGCCTCTTACCACCTCAAGCCAATCGGAAAAAAAGCTCGAAACTTCGGTACCTCATGCATTAACTGTTCAATTATATGTCACGTATAACCTCAAAAAGTTGTTAGAGCTTGGTTATGAAACAATATCTCATCCAACCTACTCTAAAGACCTCTCACCTGTAACTATCATATTTATCAGTTTGTAAGAGATAAAAATTACATAATCAAAGTTCGATATAAAATGTATTTTTAGAATTTGTTAATGCCAAAGAATCAAACTTCTATTCACAGGGAGTAGAAATGTCATCAACTAGTTGGGAAAAATGTATTGAGAGTAATGGATAGTATTTTTTACTAACGAAATATGTTTTAGATCATTTATTTTATTTTTATTTTCAAAACCCTGACTACTACTACTACTAGAGAAGCGTTCGAATCTCCTAAATAATTAAAAAAGAATTATTTACATGACAGTAATTAGGCTCACTGGGACATGTGGAGTTGAGCTTTGGGGGTCCACTAAACCTTCCAATTCTTCTCGTATCCAATCCTTACAATAAAAAATCCTTCGAAAAATTCTTAATGCTCCTTAGTATGTCACAAACAAACATATCCAAACGATATAGATGTCCTATATGTTACTGATTAGGCCAAAGCAAGATATCCTTTCATGGCATTCTATATAGCCACTCGAATCCACTAGTCCCCCAACTTGCTTTTCACTTGATTTCTGATGATCCTCCTGTGCCTCTGAAAAGAAGATCTTAAGCTATCTAAAAAGACTTTCTAATGCAGAACTGATATTGAAGGAATAATAATGAGTATATTTATACAGTTTTAAATTTCAATAAAGTATAAATGAGGCATCCAGTAGCAAATCGTAGCAAAACCAAATTTCTAAATTTTTCACCAGAAGCCAAAAACCATAGCAATATGATGCCCGATTGATATGAATGTAATTTTCCTTGTATAATTAGCAGAAAAATAGCTGATTTTAGTTGGGCAAGCGTAATCCCTGCTGGCTAGTTTTTTTAAAAAATTGGTTTTTCTTCTGTACTTACTCCGTTTTGCAACAGTTTGAGACTTACTCCTTTTTGATAATGAAATAAATACAAGTGTTGAGTTGATTTTCAGAATTGAAATGATGGATTAAAAAATAATTTTACGTTCAAAAATGTTTCTTATTAGCTAGGTGAACAATAAAAACGGATAGTAAAGTAATAAACGATATATGTACATACATGGACTAGTCTATGTAATCACAATACACATTTTTCTAAACAAATTGTTATTCTTCCTCATCCTACTTCTATACAAACTTTTAGTAAAAATTCTATGAAAAGTTATTTAAAAACAATTTATCATTAAAAAAATATTTGTATAAATAAACGCGATAACTGAAAGACCTGGAGACCGAAATAAGAATCCGAAGGTTGATGTTCTATGGACATATAAAAAGGATGAAGAAGGAAAGACTAAAAAAATTTGTAGCTATAAAAGCGTAGGTGGATATACAAAGCAAATGCAAGAAGAATTAAAGAACCTTAAAATGTCAGAAACCGACTGTTTGGATAGAGAGGTGTTCCGAAAAAACAATAAAAAATCTCACTACAATTAGCAGAGAGAAAAAGAGGGGTACAATGTGGTCCAGGGAAGGAAGGGAGACCATAATAATATGTCACGTATAACCGTCTCTAATTGTTTTAGAGTATTGATAATGGACTAGTCAATAGTAATTACGATCACAATAACAGGTAACTCTTCTAAAAAGCTAATTGTGTTTCTTCCCCCTCGTTTATGTCCCCTAAATCTGACAAATAATTATTATCTTAATTTGACAATTTCCAATTGTCCCCATAATGTTTTTTTAAATAATATATTGACTTCATTCTGCTTTGGTCCTTTGACCGGGACATCAGTTTCAACTAGCATTGGGCTACAGAATTTTAAATAAACGACAGCCATATTGTGAGACACTTCCTTTTGGTACTGTCATAGGCATGGTTTTACTCCTATTTGCAACAGTACGTGATTTTTAACTGTAAATTAGAACAGCTTTTCCTTCGTTTTTAAACCTAAAACCTAGTCTGTCTGCTGCGTGGCAAAGAGCTGGTTCGAACGGTATATAAAACTCAATTTCGATTTTTGGTGGATTTGCTATGTTTTGCAATAAGGCACCTCAAATATTAAGATAAAAAAAAAATCAAAACCAGAAACCTGCATTAATTTACTGACAGCACAATAATAAACAATTATTACATTTATTTTATTATTTAAGCAAAAATATATTTCTTATAAATTGAAGTTTTATATATTTATATAATGCACACGTGCTTCAGACTAGATTACTAAATTCGAAAAGCTTAAGATATAGTATTCTTCCTAACTGTAGCCGAAAATATTTTCAACCGTAGGGAATCGTCTAGTGCTAAACAGAAGCCAACCTGTTTACCGGAGCTAGTAGAAGTGCTATCAATAAGGGCGGGCCGAGAACTCTAGCCCCTGTCATTCTAAAATATTGCCTCAATTCTCTTGAGGACAAACAACCCATTTCTCGTATGGTCCAATTTTATCCGAGCGGAAAATCATTTTTACATCCCAGTTTTGTTTACTCGGTACCGTATTATGCCAATAGTTCCAGAAAGTTTTAGCGTTATCATCGCTTCATAATGGTTTTAATGTTATTGTGATATCTATTTTGTTTGACTAACTCGTGTTAGCCGGTTTCTGTTGTATATATGCATACAAGAAACCGACTGTGTACGATAGTCATTGTTTGCCTCGTCTCGTAACTGGTTCTGTAGCCCTGAAGATGATCGGAAAGCAGGCCGAAACGTCGGAACTCTATCAAATGATTTTTAACTTGGAAATATTCATGATGCTAAGAAAATTATGTTCAATTCGCGGGTAGTAACAAATATTCATTTTCACTTCATTGAAGTTTTTTTTTTTTATAATTTACACGACTCAGCCAAAACTGACGATCCCTAGAAACTTGAGTCCTTATACTTTGTTCCCAGCACTTTTATTTAATTCAGTAGAATTATTTCAATACTTGCTCTCTATATCAATGACTTACTATAATAGTTCTATTCAAACGGACAATTATGATTTTCTGAGCCAATTACATTCAGAGAACATATGGAAATTTAAACTAAATAATTTGGTTTTTATTGATTTAGCTTTGCGCAGATAATAAAATTTGCATACAAAAAAAAAAAAGAAAAAAAAAGGCAACTATAATTAAAATCGAGGCACTATTATTGTTTTTATACTTTTAATTAATATTTGTTTAATAAAAAATATATATACAGTGAGCAGAAAAAGTTTTAGTACACCTACTAAATTCACTAAAATATGATCCCTTTTTTGATAAATAATTTGTTTTACGTTGACATATTCTTCCTCATTCACGTGAGAAACTTTAAACAGATCCGGTACCTAGGACTATATCTGGACAAACGTCTTACTTGGAACCCGCATACAAGCCTTCGACATTTACTTGACAAATGTTCTAACCTTCCGATTAGTTACAAAAGACTCATTTACATAACAGTAATTAGACCTTTTTGGAAGTTTGGAATTGAGCTTTGGGGCTCTACTAAACCACCCATTTCATCTCGTATCCAATCCTTACTATCCAAAATTCTTGGAAACATCCTTAATGCTCCTTACTTTGTCACAAACAAACTTATCCAAAAAGATCTTAATATTCCTTATGCCTCTGACTAAGCCCAAACCAGATACCTATCCTTTCATAACAAAATTCATAATCATTCAAATCCATTAGTATCTCAACTCTTAGTCTATCCCAGATAGCCCTCCGAGGTGCCTGAAAAGAAGATGGTCTCGGGCCGTGCTAATATAATACTGAGTAATATTGGACAGTTGAACCAGGAATATCAGTCATTTAACTAATATGGATTTTAGTTTTTTCATCATAGTCTGAGTATACTAGGAATCAAAGAATATAATTTGATGCTGCACGAAAAGCTTGGGCCAGCTTAATGTTTTTCATATTTATAGAGTAAATAGCTAAATATTATCTTTTAATTATTAGATATGTTTTTCACCTGAATTAAGCAGAAAATGAAATTAAAAAAAAAAAAAATATATATATATATATATATATATATATATATATATATATATATATATATTTTCTACAAGAGAGTAGAAGAAATCATACCTTAGTGACTTTAATAGATGTACGAAAACTTTTGCTGCTCACTCTTTTATTTTACCGGTGACTATTCTATTTTTATTTTTATCTGTTTTAAGTTTTTATCGATGCGTCAAATTTGGGAAATGCATAGTTTACGATACATGTGAAAAAATTTGCGACTAGCGTTGCGAATCTTACCTCCCACAAAAAAATGAACTTCCATTTCGATTGCGGCACCACAAAACATAAAATACGCAATTATATTCCTTGTAAACTACCATTTGATAAAATATTACTAACTTATTTAATGATGAGTTGAAAATCCACTGATATTGCGATTCAACCCTTTAGGTCATTCCAACACAATCGATATGTCTTTAGGCCAGGTCACCGATGACAGTGGGGCCACGATACGTAGTATACATTTCCACAACTGTTGACACTATCTTTCACAATGAAATATATTGAGCTCAATTAGTAAATTAAGTAAGACTTATAAACATACTGAAAGGTTGTTCGCAGCCTATGGCAGAGAAGTTAAAAGTGTAACACTCCCATTATCCCATAGGCCTATGATAAGAAACTAGATTAATGGAATCCAACCGCCTGTGAAATCTTGAGAACATTAATCTTCCTTGTTTCTATAGCGTGAAAATGCGTTCATAAACGCCTTGTCACTCTCAATGAAAAGTGACTGTTTCGGTTACAGATGATGGACTGGGGACACTTTCGGACCTTGTAAATAAACTCTAATGGCGGGACAAATCCACAGGTGTGTCTCGAAGTTCACAGTCTGGAACCGTGATCTCATAAATCTCCGGATTTAAAATACCCGGGTTGAAAAATATAAATTGGTTAAATTAAAGCATGGATAAGAATCAGGTGTTAAAGGTTTTTGTTAGTGATTTGTTGGAAATATCCTCCAAGGTAGGTCTGCGTTCAAGTATCAGTCGTCAATTAAAAGCTATTAAGTAACACAGCTGTCGGGGTTGAAAATTACGACGCATCCATTCTTCTCCAATCATAACACCTTCGAAAATTCGCCAAAGATCTTTTCGTCCGAAAATCAATAAATCTTTTCCAAGGACGATAATAAATAAATAGAAATAAAAAGTACTTATATGAGGTCACTAACTCTATTGTCCTTATTTACGAACATAAACTATTATAACTATTTTCGTATAGTTTCAGACATTACAAGTCTGGAATCTTCCACATCTCTATATCCAAGGCTTCTTTTTTCCAAACCCTAATAACCAGTTAAGTATTTTTATCCTCTCTTCTACTTCTAATTCTTCCTCTTTTCATTTTATTTTTTATTAACTATCGTTGGATTACCCTGCTTGGAGGGTTGTTAGGATAGGTTTCTTTCCAAGGTTATTGCGTCAACTGTAGAAACACACTTATCTGTGAACTCCTTCAAGAGCTGAGAATGTCTTTCCCTCAGTGGAACCTGTTTTATCGAAAAAAATTCTTGTATCGCTACAACACACGAAGGATCTTGGGAAGGAAATACTTGGTTGGGAAGTATTGTTTTGTTACCAACGGTATACATAGAGGTGAAGTGGTCAGCAATCCTTCGCAACTGTCAGGTTTCCCCCAAGTTAACGGTACTCACATTAATAGAGGCTTGGTATGCCAGAGGAGAGTATTCAGACACCGAAGTTGTTCCATAAGAAAGAAACAGAAATCAAATTTTCTGCCTTCATATGGACTCTGAGCAAGTAGTTCAGTGGCTTTCCTACTGAGCTACCCTGTTCATTCATTATAAAACAATTATTTTTACTACAGTAAAAACACTTCTAGGCAAATATCGCTTACTGATTACTTTGGAAAAAAACAGAGAAATTTCAGATATGATTAGTTTATACGTTCCTTTGATGTGACTCATGAGCTGGTAAATGGTACATCACTCGAAAAGATTCGTATGACTGATAACGAAACACTACTTTATTTATAGTTATGTTTTAGTAAGGCATAAAAATATATTTAAGATAATACGTTTTACTGCTTAATGGATTCCTGAAGTTGATATCGTTGCTTTAAGACCAACTCAAAGACCCATTCTGTAAAGTATCTAGCGCGGACAAGACCTCTCATTCTTTGTGACGCTTGTTTACAAAGCTTGTTTGGCTCTTCTTTCAGGATCGTAATTAAGAGATGATTAGCTCGCTATTGATTGAATTCTTGGTTCGTCAAAAGGGGACAAGGCGCTTAATCTTGGACTAGTTTAATCTTGTGCATTCTTGTTTAACATCATAAAGTGCAATGTTATCTCAGGAATAATTTAATTAACCTTTACAAAATTTATGTAATATCTATTTTATTATTGACAGAAAATATTGTTTTTTAATATAGTTTTAAATTTCAATAAATAGATAAGCAAAATTTTCATTACTAACAAATATAAAATCATTTATTCTTGACCGCGGCAGGGAGGCATGATGGAAGCCGACACCCCGGTGAAAGATATATGCCCCTGGGCCGAAATTCAGGTCAGACTCCGCCAGCTACTTGAGGCCCAAGAAAGGTTTCCCCATTAATTATTGATGCCAAACTGAAGAGAGGATCAATCGAATTTTCCTATCACTTCAAACAACCTCTTCTGCAAAAGGATCTCCGTGACCTTTCCGTAACGACAATAACGTGACCGCTCTGCAAGTTTAGGGCCGCTGAATAATCCACTTATCAGTAACACGGGATATACATTCCAAGGGGATACAAAAATTTCACAGTTCTTACATATATTTAATATACAGTAGAATCCCGTAGTTTTCTCTCTCTCACTTCCGGAAAGCTTCCCAGAAAATTGGGTTTAGCTATTCCTCGAGATACTCCTCTATTTGACGCCAGTAATTTTTCTCTGTGACAGGAGTTATAGTTTCCTGCATGGAAAATATTTAGTCCTCAGTATTGCACAAAGTACAACAAGCGACCCCTCTCGTTTTGATTTTTTTTTATCGTACTTTTCTCGGCAAACAGTTGAATTTGACATAGAGTGGGATTCTTTGTCATTTTTACTTTTGTTTATTTAGTAAGCGAAGCATCAATTATTCGGAATGCTTTCATTTGGTGAAAACCTATAAAATTGGTTATTCCTCGAATATCGCATGAGCTAGACGAGGAAGAAAAATGAATTGGGCAATCAAATCCAAATTTGGATTTGGGTGAAGAGTAAATAGGAAATGTTCTAGACCATGATACAGGAACCGGTGTTGAGCGCAGTGATGAAGATTACACGGAGGGAAAGAGCAATAATTGTTCATAAAAATAAACATTTTAGAAATGCCAATAATTAAATACAGTAAATAAAATTTTGTCTAGTTATAAATTTGTTTTTTTATTATTTTCTCTCAGGTAATATAATGTACATAAGGAGATGAGATGCAAAACTCGTTCGTTCCATTTTTTTTTTTAAATTGAGATGTCAGAAGGAGGGGGGGAAATGTATTCCAAAATTCCCCGCCTGCCCGTTAAAGGGTTAATAGGCTTAATATAAAATTTAAATAAAAACGGATAACAAACAGGGTTTTGGACTTCGTGTTACGGAAATTGGCGCGACCGGTGTATAGTTAAATACAGTAGTATGAATTTTGAACAGTAATTTATTTTTCACAATTTTTTTATTTCTGATATAATTTCTTTTTTTGTTTTAACAAAAATATGTTTTCTTTTAGGGGACATGATAAAGACTGAATCGAACATTTCTCAACATGAGTCGGCAACATCCGTTGTAAAAAATCCTGGAAAAAACAATTCTAATACAATGGTAAAATACGAATTATAAGACGTCTTATCGAACTAGGTAGGTAGGAATATACTTTATACCAAAGGGATTGGTTTTATGCGAATTAACGAGATTTTCTGAGGGACCAGCACTTTCTTACTTTTTATTTGGATATACAGTAATTAACAAAAGTTTCTCGACACTTATGTATATTTCTTGAAAATTATCGAAATTTCGAGTGATATTTAAAAATAATAATAACGATTATGTTTTTCAATAATAACAATCAAGTTAAATTTGCCTGGAGTGTAACCCTTTAAGAAGGTAAACATTTTTATTTAATTTTTTTTTTTTATTGAATAAACGTTTTTCATTGTTTTTAAGGATGCTGAATTAGAATCTGACTTCATTTTTTGTGTGTAAAAAATCTATAAACGCAGTTTGCTTTGGTGCAAGAATCATGTCGATACCATTGTTTAAATTCGAGATATAAAATAAATTACTTGAGGTACGCATGATGATATAGAAGGATCAATACAATTAGGATTGATGAATTAAAGGCCACTTCTATTGAGATTATTTTATTTGAAAACTAGTTTCGAATGCTAAACATTCATCTTCAGTTCTAAAACATACAATAAAATTTTCAACACATCAGTACTATGTTATATAGATTAAATATACTAAGGTTTTTAAAAAGATAAGACAAGAAATCAAGCATAGGCACTCACCTTCGAGGTAACTAAAACACTGAATTTGTGAGAAGTAAAAGGGGGAGGCAGGTAGGTTAAGTTTTAGATTTACAACGGGGTTTCCCTTATGACTCATTGGGTTTTTTCGTTCCTATGGGAAATAAATTTAAAATGGGGCTATTGGATATGTTAATCTGATCATTTAAACAAAAATCTGGATCGGTTTTAAACGATTTTATTATTTCTAGTGATTCAAAAGTATTTAATTTTAGGCTATTTTCTACTTGATGTAATATTTTTACTCCCGAGTCTTTAGAAAAGAAGAAAATTTAATAAAGACTCGGGAGTAAAAATATTACATCAACTAGAAAATAGCCTAAAATTAAATACTTTTGAATCACTAGAAATAATAAAATCGTTTAAAACCGATCCAGATTTTTGTTTAAATGATCAGATTAACATATCCAATAGCCCCATTTTAAATTTATTTCCCATAGGAACGAAAAAACCCAATGAGTAATAAGGGAAACCCCGTTGTAAATCTAAAACTTAACCTACCTGCCTCCCCCTTTTACTTCTCACAAATTCAGTGTTTTAGTTACCTCGAAGGTGAGTGCCTATGCTTGATTTCTTGTCTTATCTTTTTAAAAACCTTAGTATATTTAATCTATGTAACATAGTACTGATGTGTTGAAAATTTTATTGTATGTTTTAGAACTGAAGATGAATGTTTAGCATTCGAAACTAGTTTTCAAATAAAATAATCTCAATAGAAGTGGCATTTAATTCATCAATCCTAATAAAATAAATTAGTTTAATGCTATTTCATTTTTTTTTTCTCGGTTTCATGGGCCCTTTAGTCGGAACAGCAAAATATTTTTTGACCAGGAACCTCCAAAATAATTGCCAAAAATATCCGTGAGACACTGAGTGCGTCCTCCCTTTGTATGTAAATTGAATTGCACATTGGACTCTACAAGTCTGGTCGAGTTGTGACTCCCTATACATTTTCAGTTCGCAATGACTGTGAGTTCTTCATATAAAAGAAGTAAATTGTTACTGAATTGACTAATAAATGAATAATGGATGTTTTTAGTAGAAATAAGGTAGGCGTTATAATTAAATAAAAATATATGATCAGATAAGCCAATCGAAAACGCATCTTTACGAATGTCAATTTAATTTTGTTATAAAACTATGTATTTCCTCAATAAAATATATATTTAATAAGTTGAAATATATCTTACCTCTTATACCCGGGCAACTCAGAAAATTTAAGATTGGACTCAACATTTTTATTTAAGTCGTACCAGTCTGTGCTTGGTCCTGGTC
This sequence comes from Euschistus heros, assembly GCA_003667255.2. Lineage (NCBI taxonomy): Eukaryota > Metazoa > Arthropoda > Insecta > Hemiptera > Pentatomidae > Euschistus > Euschistus heros. The sequence goes on along the minus strand of RCWM02000253.1, from coordinate 629,679 downwards.
TCCTACCAGAACTATTTCGATAAAGTTTGCAATGATAATAATTAATATTTACAGAATGTATCTATATTGTTTACCAATTAGGAATATTTAGTTTTTAAACTATCTGTGAAAGATGTTTTTGCTAGAATTCAAAATTAAGATACCGATTTTTTTTTAATAGCAAAAATATATTTTTAAATTATTTATTTATGTACCTCTGATATATATATATATATTTGTTAGAACTCAATTATATATTTCTACAATTACTTACATATATTTCGTTTCAATATTTACAATGAAAATATAAAAATCGCTCAGACATTTTACTCTTTTAGAAGGAAAAAAGCCCCCGTAAATTTTCCTTAATATAAAATATGTTTTGTATTGTTTTCTAAATTAGGCATTGAAAAAAATATCGGTGTAGTTCCGCAGACGCCCCCATTTTCGGATGACTATTTTTTCCATGTCACTCCTCCAAAACATAAATCCAATTAGTGCTATTTATTCTACATTGAACTAATTTTCTTCTCATACTTAATTATATAAAGTGTATACAATTATTATGTTGAAAATATTAATTTAAAAAAGTTGGGGGCGCCTGCAGAACTACTAAGGGAAAAAGTTCCGTAGACGCCCCCAGCCCTTTGATACGTAAAATGATGTTAAAATATAGTAGGTTACAATTAAAATTCATGAACATTTTTGTTTATTGTTTATTACGTCACCGATTTAATCTCTAAACTCAAACCCGCTATATTAACAAAATAATCCTTTGAGTAAAACAAAAATGATTGTGACTCTTGATATCACTGTGGCAAGAAAATATAATCGAGGATTGTGGACGGGAGTTGGATTCTGGTGATGATAGAACGGGATGGGCAAAAGAAGTCCCGGATGGAAATTTGCCCCTACAATAAGCATGACGCTTCAACTTTGCTATCTTTGATCATAATAAATATCAAACCGGGAAGCACTATCATTACAGACGAATGGAGAAGCTACACACAGCTTGCAAAATTGGGACACACCCACCAGACAATGAACCATAGCTTGCATTTTATAGATCCTAATCCATTGTCCCACACTCAAAACATAGAATCACCATGGATATGAGTTAAGCGAGGAATACATGCGGGCGGAAATCATTCCCAAAATTTATATTCACACTTGTGTGAATATCTTTGGGGACGAGCTTTTAGAGACCCTAAAATAATGTGTTCAATAAATTATTATATATTTAATTATAATTCAAACTTGTAAATAATTTTTTTTTTTCGGGGGGCGTCTAAGGAACTTTTTCCCTTGGTAAATAGTTCCGCAGACGCCCCCAACTTTTTTAAATTAATATTTTCTACAGGATAACTTGAAACACTTCAATGAGTTTAATATCAAACAAAAATTTGTCAAATATAGATTAAATAGCACTAATTTGATTTATGTTTTGGAGAATTAAATAAAAAAACAGAAATATACGTATCAGTGAGTGAATATATTTTATTCTGACAGCAGAATATATATTAACTATATTATGAAGTTAAAATACAGTTAGCAATTTTATTTCTATTCCCTCACTGCACGGAGTCGAACATTGAACTCTACAGGTCTGTGCATGTTCGTACCTCACTCTTGCCCTAACTGCGTACATGTTCACTTCGCATAGCTTTTATTTAAATAAGAAGCAAGTACACAGACTAAAATGGATTAATAACAGTTCTTAAACTGTCTCAGAAAGTAACAGAACCGTTTCTTTGCAGTGTCGAAACCAGGTACTGATAACATTTTCATACGTAAATGCCTTTTTCTGAAATTTTAATCATTTTCTAGTAATGTTAAATCCATTTCCATATTTATTTAAACCTTTCCAGTTATATTTAATTTTTTCCATTTTGATTTAGACTTTTCTATTTATTTTTCAACATTTGCATTCATATTAATGTTAAACATTTCCTAATTATGTTTAATTTTTTTTCCATTTTTGTTTCACCCTTTTCCATATATTTTTAGTCTTTTTCCATTTAGGTTGAACCATTTTCCAATATCATTTAAACTATTATTTTTATTTTTATGGGAAATTTTTCTAACAATCTAGCATTTACTATTATAACAAACAGTACAAGACTAAAACGACAAGAAACTGCCCGTCGCTTTCAACTACTTCAATATTTACTTGACAAACGCTCCAACCTTCCAATTAATTACAAAAGACTCATTTACATGACAATAATTAGACCAATTTGGACATACGGAGTTGAGCTTTGGGGCTCCACTAAACCATCCAATTCATCTCGTATCCAATCCTTACAATCCAAAATCCTTAGAAAAATCCTAAATGCTCCTTACTTCGTCACAAATAAACTTATCCACAAAGATCTTAATATACCTTACGTTTCTGACTTAGCTCAAACCAGATACCTATCCTTTCACAGCAAACTCCACAACCATTCAAATCCATTAGTATCACAACTTGCATCTCATTCCATTCCAGTTAACCCTCCGAGGCGCCTGAAAAGAAGGTGGCCTCGGGACCTTCTAATATAGTGCTTTATCATGTAGAACCTTAATAAGTGCTACCAATGGGTAGTTGCTTTAAAAACAAGTGACGTGTCATTTTTATCTATTTCATCACATTTACTTGATGTATTTTATTTTTTGTATATACAGTTGTAAATTTCAATAAATAATTTAAAAAAAAAACCAAAAAAAAAAACCAACAGTAAACAAAATCAATCATTATTCTTAAGAAATACAATAAAAAGGAAATACAAATTATTCTACTAAGTAATAAAATGATTCTAGTTCAAACATTTACCATAAAAATAAATACATGATTGCTTAGTTAATAAGTGCTTTAGAGGAGTAAATAAACACTGTATCCGTTCTCTACTGTCTTTGATTTCAATAATAATTAACTATTATTTATAATTACTTATACCTATCAATGATTTTTCATAAAATATTACTGGCTTAGTTTAATAATATTTTTATTATATTTTAAATAAATAAGGAATGATTTATTTTATTTTTACATTATAGTACTGTTTGTTATCTTATAATTAATTCAGGGCTGTCAGAATATGGCGTTTTGATGATTATTATCTTTTTTCTCAAATTTTCCCATAAAGATTTTGGGGCCTAATTCCATTTAGAGAAAGTTTAAATAGAATTGAAAAAAGCTTCAACCTAAATGGAAAAACGGTATGGAAAAAAATAAAATGAAAAATGATTAAACTTAATTAGGAAATGTTTAAATAAATGTGGAAATGGATTAAACATTACAAGAAAGTAATTAAAATATCCTGGAAAAGGTTTATGTAAATTAATAATTAATCATCTCTTAATTTATGATTAATAGTTGTTCTACAATCAGTTAGAATACAGTATATTTACAATTATTATTTGAAAACGTGATTTTTTTCGCGGGAAAACCCAATGTATATGGCCATTTATCAGTTAAGTAAGCGAAGTGAATTTGTTAAACTTTCAATGCCCAACTAAACAATTAATGGTTGGGTGGTGATAAGAATTCATATATTTATACCATTTTTTGTTTCCTTATTTCTGGTGATCCCTAAATCTTATTATGTTTTTATTTATTTATTGATATTTAAGACCGTATAAATAAATAAATTAAGTATATTTGGGGAGTACGACAAAATAATGTGAATAACTTAATAAGTTAAACTAGCCTTTAGTAATACTTCAATAACATTTCTATGTTATAAGGTAGCCTTGCTGAGTCTTTGGAAGATCAGGCGATGGTGTCTTTACAAATCTTTCAAATTTCAGTATATTCGTTAAACCTTACCTGATGAAATGAAATTAATAGTCTAGGAGCCGATGACACTAAACCTGTCATGATATATCTCTCAAAAAAACCAAAGTTTATCTGAAAGATCATCAATTTTGATATAAAAAAAATTTCCATTTTTAAGAAAAACTGCTAAACTTATTTTTTTTAACGGATCTCAATGTTTTTTGGGACGCTGAATCTAAAAGTTTGCTATCACGGCAGCCGTCGGCTTCATACTCAAAATTGCAAAAATACCTGTTATTGTTGGTTTTTAATCTTATAGATGGAACCAGTACCTACGAAATGAAAAAAAAAAAAATCAAAATCAGACCTTTTTTCGAGAAGTTATGATTTTGGGAACCCTGAAGAGATTGGCCAACTTGCGGTCAGTCCCACTTTTCCGGGAAAACACGTTTGTCGGTACTCTTTTGGCTATAATGCCGAATTTGTTTGTCCGATCCAAAAATGTTTTTCTTCATCTCAAAGCTTATTATATTTATTATTAGATTCTGTTGATGAAACATTGATTAAATCTCGTAAAACACCAACGCCAGAACGCTAAATGTGTTTGATTTGGGATAACATTACAATTTTGAAATGTTTAGTGGGCTTCAGTTGTTGTATTATGGGATTTAATTTAAATTGATTTAAATTTAACCAGCTTTGAGATGGAAAAATGAAATTCGGGATCGGACAAATATATGCAGAGTTATAACGAAAAATGTTTTAAAAAACTTGGATTTAACATCAGTTAAAGGTTTAAAGCGTGCATGTTTATTTTATGGGATTTGATTAAAACTTCATATACAGAGTCTAACATTAAATTTAACCAAATTTAAGATGAAAAAAAGAAATTTAGGATCGGCAAATAGATTCGGAGTTATAGCTAAAAGAGTAACGATAAACGTGTTTTCGCGGAAAGTGGGACAGACCGGAAGTTGGTTATCCATTCTCTACAATCTTCCCAAGACCAAAAATTCGCGGAAAATGGTCCGATTTCGAAATTGTTTTTTGCATTTCGTAGGTACTGGTTCCAGATATAATTCAAGCAGGTTTTTTCCTAAAAACAGCCTTCAGGAACCGTATTTTACTTGCTGTCGACATCTTTACCTGTGTTTAGAAACGGCAGCAGTGGTTTTTCTTGCACAAAAATTGATGATCTTTCAGTTAAACTTTGGTTTTTTTTGGGAGACCCATCATGACAGGTTTAGTGCCATTGGCTCCTGTGCTATATGTATTAAATTTCAATAAATGAAAACGCCTCTTAACCTTTTAATAAAGAACTTTTAATAAAATACAACCAATTTGTACTTTCATTTCCAGTTTCTGCCAAATTATTAAAATTTTAATTTTGCCTATTCACTAAAAGTAGTTCATTATACTTTTAAATTTCAATATAAAATATAAAAAAACTTTTATTTTTTTCCAGTCGAGTGAATATTTTATTTAAATACAGCAAATACTGATAAGTGGTTTCTATTTTAAAATTAGCTATAAAAATAAACAAGAATTAAGTTAAAAGCAGCTTTAAAACTGAAATTACAAAATATATTTTTAAATCACGGTAATAAATTTTATAGCATTCCCTATTAAATAACGATATCGTTCTTCAAAATTTTACGATATAATATTACATTAAATAATTTGCAAATATTTAATTAAATGTATCATGTAATTGGATCAATAACCGTTTACCTATATTATTTCTGTTTAAAATTTATCGTGAGTGATATGTCAAATAATAAAATATCGGTGTTAATTAAATTAAATTTATTTACTTCAAATTAAATGAATATAAATTAAATCCATTGATTCATTCTTGGCCAGGAGTTATTTATGTTTTCTCCTAACTACCGTTTCAAGGATTTTTTTATTTGTTTAATACATATAATTTTAAATTCCCATTCACCATATCTTTTTCGCCTCATTTAGTTAAAATTCAGCTATCCATTTCGTTACAAACGCTTCTTTATATCCATTTTCATGCATTTAATAAATCATTCGTTAATTGCACTACGTCCTTATAATATTCTACACAATCCTAATCTGTAGTTTCTATTCTCTTCCTACATACGTTCTGCATATTAATGCTTATTCCTCCGAGAAACGTAATCTTTTTGTTACCTCAATGAATATTTAAAAAAAAAAAAAAAAAAAATATTCATTGATATTTACGACTGTATACATTCTATGTAACAAGTAAATTTGAGGAAAATGGTTACATTGGCATGCCAGTAGTATGTAAAGAACTGCTCACTAGTAGCACTTTAATAAAACTTCCACATTAATAGGTCTCTGGGCCATCTTCTTTTCAGGTCCCTCGGAGGATTATCGGAAATTCGAGTTGGTATGGAGTTTACTATGAAAGGATAGGTATCTGGTTTAGGCCACATCAGCAACATATGGAACATTAGGATATTTATGGATAAGTTTGTTTGTTACATAATAAGGAGCATTGAGGATTTTAGGTTGTAAGGATTGGATAAGAGAAGAATTGGAAGGTCCAAAGCTCAACTACTTATGTCCAAATTGGTCTAATTACTGCCATGTAAATAAGTCTTATGTAATTTATTGAGGGTTTTGAACGCTTGTCTAGTAAATGTTGCCTTTACCTGTACCACTTACAACCCATAAAGGGTCTCGGGTTCAGTACTTAGGTAGGCTGTACTGTTTCTGAGCCAACGGTTGTGAAAGGAGGTGATTTGGCCAGAATTCACGCTCAACCGCCAGGTTTTTCCCCAATTAAGGGTACCCACTTTTAAGGAGGCTGGGTGTGCCTCAGGAGGGTCTCCCGACCTCGAATTCGATCCTCGGCTGAAATAACAGAAAATAAATTTTATACCTTCAGTCAGACTCGAACTCGGGCCCGGGAGCATGGTAGTCAAGTGCCTTACCCACTGAGCTACCGCGTCTCCTAGTAAATGTTGGAGTAGTTAAAAATGACTAGCAGTTTCTTGTCTTCTAAGTCGGAAATATATATATATATATATATATATATATATATATATATATATATATATATATATATATATATATATATGAGGATAAATACGTTTTTTTTTTTTTTTTAGGTTTCTTTAACAATAGGAATACCTTAATTATAATCATAAGTGGTGTTTTTGAAACATTAAATCGTTCTTCCAACCCAGCATAAATTTTTTTCCAAACTTGAAATATAAAACGCCGATTGGAACACGAAGCACTCCACCACAGAGTGGTAGGTACTTAAATCATTAATTCTTTGGTTAAACTAAATGACTGGTAAAATATCAGCCTACCAGCTCTACCAAGCGGGGGTTCTCTTCCGAGCATTTCCACAGAAAGAAGAAAAAAAAATTATAGCTCTATTATTTAACATCCGAAGTGTAATATTAAATAATATTGTAAAAATATTGTAATATTTTTTTAGTAAATATTTTATTGAAATAATAAGTAGTTTTCTAAAAGATTTTTCTTATAGATTTGCCGACTAGTCGGCGACCATTCGAAAAAGTCGACTTATCGGTTGCTTTTAAAGTCGGCAACTAGTCGGCTTAAAGCACCATTTTATTCCATTTACATATACATATGTACTTAAAAAAAAAAGTTGATTAAAATGAAAACATGGTCAATATTGATTATAATTTTTATTTTAGTATATTGGTTAGAGTTTTTTTATCTATTCTAGAGAATTAAAAACATTTTTAGAATAAAAACAAAGCTCAATAATTTCTACAATTCTTAATAAAGAGCTAAGATAACCTTATTTTTTTTTTATCACAGTTTTGGTCTTATCTTTGAAAAAAAAAAAAAAAAAAAAAAATTGTGTTACATTTACGTAAGTCAATAAATACGACTTCTTTTTTTTTTTTTTTGGATTGAATTCAAAATTAGACAATTAATTATCTAAGCTAAGTAAAATAAATTGCTAACTTTTGTTTTATTTGAAAAAAAAACAAACAAAAAAAACAAAAAATCAATCCGGTACATATCGGCCCTTTTTCAAAAAATAGAAGAAAAATATAATCCTATTAAAAAACTGAAGCTACATGTACTGGCAGCAACAAAGCTATAAACGAAGTGCCTCAAACGTTTCCGATGTCACCTGAATGATTGGTATTGCCGACTAGTCCGCCTGTGACTCCCAACAGCTATTTTTCCTACCTATATATAGTATAATAGAATTCTATAGCTTGGCACAGTTTCGCCCTGAATATTTTTTGTTTTGTTTTTTATTCAGACTACCCTTTAAAAAATTAAATGTGGATAAAGCACAATTTAAAAAAAAAAAATTTTTTTTTGGGGGTGGGGACTCACCGTGCTCACTCTGCCATGTTCTGTCGAGGGTTCGTAAATGTAATTTAAAAAGATCACAGATTTTGAGGCAACTCCATTACCGTGCAAATCTAATTAATGCCCCCATCCAAACAAACAAACAAATAAATTATGGCATCCAAAAACGAACCCACAATTTGCAAAACCCTCGGAGTGTGGTTATGTGCTCTGCCAGAACTCATTAACAATTCATTTCCAAAGGCACTTGGCCCCTTCTCCTAATCACAGGCTAAACCTTTACAATTTATGCCGGAGTTGAAACTGTAATTTAAGTTTAGAATTTTGCTAAGTCGTTAGCCAGATCGTTTTTAGACTCTCGGTTTTGCTATTGTTTCTTTATATCTGGTACATTAAACTTTGTTTATATTATATCTTGTATGCCTCGAGAATTAAACGGAAGAAGAGGAATCAACTCTGATGTATTCGGATAACTAGGACTTCCATTATTCTCCAACCTAATGTTGAATAACATTGCTATTTTTATTTCCTAATTCTATTATTTCATTAATTAAAGACATACTTCTTTGGCATTTATAGTTTTGACATTAAACTATTAGTCGGGTCAGTGAGAGCTGAAATGAGGAGTGTAGAGTGCATGAAATATGCGATAATTTTTGACTTCATAGCTTCGTTAGGAGTAGTTGATTTTCGGGAAAAAATAAACATTTGCTTCTAGTGCCTTCTCCCATCGTTTCTCAGACAAAAATGTCAGAATCAAAATTGTAGAACATCAAATTTTATTTTATTTCACATATAAGCTTCTGACATTTGAAGCAAATGTTTAACAAAAAATGAGGTAAATTAAAAAAAAAAAAAAAAAAAATTAAAATTATCGATATTTAATAACGTATATCTCGAAAACCGTTGGAATTTCGACAAATATGTATAGAATCAATTTTATATGAAATTTAATTAGATTTAGTTTTGATTTGTAGCATTGTTGCCTTGAGTCCACTGTTTTCGATATAAAATAGAAAAACACAAAATTGGGACCTTCTCCCCTCCCTACGTAAGCTCACCCCCCAGGGGCGGGGACTTTTAGTATGTTTACCTCCTAAATACTTTTAAAGAAGCTGTGAAGTCGCAAATTATGACATATTTCATGCACTCTACAAAGTGTTTATTGACTAGACTGTATTAAACTTCCAGTCCTACAGTATCCTCTCATTCTATACCAGTAGAAACAGTTGATTTGACCTGCTGCCTTAAGGCTTCTAAACATTTTAAGCTTCAAATTAATTATTGGTTTGTCCCGAAAATAATGCATGTTTTTTTTGTTTTCTTTAACACTAAACGTACCATGATGGGTCAACCCTGTCTTTGACTTTTTGGAAGAAGTTCTTGAAAACATCAGTTAATTCGCTTTTTGACTTTGCTAATTTTATTAAAACATATCAAAAGTTTTTATTTGTAAGGATAATGAGCAATGATATCTCCTAAACTAGTTTTATTAATCAAAAATATTAACAATCATATCGGCGACTTCTCATGGCTTTGCCATATTTTCAAGCCCTAAGAACATAGATAATAATAAAATATCATAAAAACTGTATTATGACAAAATCAACAATTTTTTCTCATAAAATATACAAATAAATATTATTATTTTACAAGACTGCTCGCAAACTGCTCGTCGTTACAGATTAATTCAACATTTACTAGACAAACGATCAATCCTCCCAATTCATTACAAAATAATTATTTACATGAATGTTATTACACCTATTTGGAGGTACGGAGTTGAGCTTTGGGGCTCAACTAAACCATCCAATTCATCTCGTATCCAATCATTACAATCCAAAATCCTTCGAAAAATCCTCAATGCTCCTTACTTTGTCACCAATAAACTTATCCATAAAGACCTTAATGTTCCATATGTTGCTGATTTAGCCCACACCAGATACCTATCTTTTCATAGTAAGGTCCATAATCTCTCATCGGTTAGTTTCTTAACTTGCTTCCCACTCCATAATCCTCCGAGGCGTCTGAAACGAAGATGGCCTAGAGACCTTCTAGTGTAGAAGTTTTAATAAAGTGCTACTGATGAGTAGTTCTACTCAAGTTTTAACATGTTATTTCGAGTATAATCGCTGTCAATACATTTACTTGATGTATATATTCTGTACAGTTGTAAATTTCAATAAATGTATATATAAAAAAATATATATATATATAATTTTTCTAACACAGGTCATTTGACCCGTTGTGGTAGAAATAGTTATAGATGAAATGTTTATAGGTTTAATGTTAAACTACCCTTCTGTAAAATAAACTATTTATATTTAATAGATTTTTTTTTTTTTTACTCAAAATTAAGTATATTCCTCTCCTGATCAATTTTTTTTTTTAACCTAATTTGCAAGATTTTTACATCACATATTTTTACATTTGATATTAGTATATTTTCGTTTACATGCATAGATTCTTAAACGTTCTATTTAATCCAAACGAACAATACCAAATCATCAGCATCAGAAGCAGGGGAATATTGCCTTCCCGAGACGGATTTCGGTACGCGCCCTAATGACCTATTCCAATTCCCAAATCAAATAAAACTGTTGGAAATGAATAGAAATGTTTTGAACGATGAAGTGGCTTCGAACTTTTAAGTATTATATCGATTCAGAATTGCTTCCGATATGAATATCATTTATATGATTAACGATAATTAGAAACTTTGTTTGAAATTCCACATTAATCCGAAATTTATCTCGAAATATTCCACTTTCATAAATAAAGAACTTTGATAATTTAAGTTTTTTTCCAATATTGATAAAAAATTGACACAAATTTCAATATTGATAAAAAATTGACACAAATTTCAATATTGATAAAAATCATAAATTCATCATAAAAATCAGTCATTTTTAACGTGGTTAAAATTGAATTGATTAGGTGTTCGAAGTTTACTTAAAAGCATAATTAGACATCCAATTCTAAATTTTAAAATATGAGTTGGTAATCCAAATGTACAGATACTTCTAAGAGATTCTTGCGGATAATGGACTGCATTATCAGCTCTAACAACTAAAGGCCCGTAGATCATATATTTACACACAATATCAAAAAGAAAACTGTCGACATTTTGATTTGGTAATCATTTTTATTTGGTGGAAATTATTTTATTGATTTTATCTGGTAGGATTGTAATAGCTAAGTTAGTGTGGAAAACCTCGTTTATGCCGCTCATCATTGTGCATTTATTATCGCTTAACATTCCTAGAACTATGAAAATGGTATAGTTAGAAATATCGGTCGATTTTGAAAATTTACCGGAATTAATTGTGAATAAGTAAGTGATATTATCAATTTCAAGCTACATGTACCTTTGTAACCTTTCATGTAGAATGGCGCTTGGCAACTATCGGTCAATTTTTAAACTTCACTGATATCTACATATTATCGCTTTTTTAATAACAAATTATTTTGAAATCAGTAGATTTTATTGTTGATAAGCCTTTCAGGAACTATGAAGATGATGCAGTTAACATTTGATACAAATCGGTTCAGTAGATTACGTGGGTAGTGATCACAAACGAAAATTGGCCTTTTATATAATGGTATAGATATAGATTACACATTTAATGGTGAAGTGAATTTTTAAGTTGTTTAAGTAAAAATAATCGATCGATTTCTTCCCTAAAACTCGGAGTCGGGAGTGAGTATGGACTAGGGATGGCATGGAAGGGATCCAACTGGCAGTGTCTACTCAGTGCTTATATATATCAGCTAGCCCTTGATAGAAATGGAAAATCCTTCCATCTACTGTTACTTTCTGTTCCTATAAAGCCCTAGTAAATATTTTAGAGACCTGAAATCAACCTTTATATTTTATAAATGCCTTTTGACCCATAAAGATCCCATCTTCCCCCACTCAATAAAGCATCCCCATATACACTTGAGACATGATGATATAGAAGGATCAATACAATTAGGATTGGTGAATTAATTGCCACTTCTATTGGTATTATTTTTATCAGAAAACTAGTTTCGAATGCTAAACATTCATCTTCAGTTATAAAACATACAATTTTTTTTAACACATCAATACTATGCTACACGGATTATATATACTAAAGTTTTCAAAAATGTAAGACAAGAAATCAAACATCAGTACTCACTCAGGAGGTTTAAAATATAACTGAAATTTACCCTTGTGAGAAGTGGAAGGTGGCAGTTAGGTTAAATTTATATGATTTACTGTGGGATTTCTCTTATTAATCATTGGATTTTTCCGTTCCTATGGAAACAAATTTAAAATGGGGCTATTAGAGATGTTTATCTGGTCGTTTAAACAAAAATATGGATCGGTTTTAAACGATTATCTTATTTTTTATGATTCACAAATATTTAATTTTAGGATATTTTCTGCTTGATGTAGTATTTTTCCTCCCGAATCTATATTATTGTTCGCTATCCATCTAAATGTAAATAACCATAAATTTAATAAAGGTTCGGAAGTAAAAATACTACATCAAGTAGAAAATAGCCTTAAATTAAATGAAATGAATGAAAAAAATGAAAAATAAACTTTATTCTGGGACAGACTGTCCCCTAAGAATAATTAAACAGCACAATAAAAGGTACAATTGTCTGGCTGAGATTAGTTAAATAAGCACACCAGTAGTACAATTAAATTAGTAGAAAAAAAAAAAGAAGAAAAGAAATAAAAAAAAAAAAAAAAAATTAAAAATTAAAGTTAAGTAAAAAAAAAAAAAAAGAATTAAAAAATAAAAACAATCAACAGTAAATATTTTAACACACTTATGTACATTTTTGTGGAAGGCTGAAGATCGAGGAGATGGATAAATAAAAGATAAAAGATGTTTTAGGTAAGGAATTCTAAAAAGAGGTAGCACGGATGACGAAGGATTTTTCAAAGAAGGCAGTTCTATGTGAGGGGGTATATAGGTTGGAAGGTTGGGATCTTGTATTCAGGTGGTGAATGGAGGAATGCAGAGTAAGTAGGCCTAGGATATAGGAAGGTTTCTTGGTTTTTAATGACTGGAATAGGAGAGTGCCGAGGAAGTATTGCCGTCGAAAATCGGGGAAAAGCCACCCTAGCTCTTTGTACCGGCAAGATCTTTGTCGAAACAATTCATTAGTCTCTTTAGTCTCATCTCCAGCTCAACAGACAAATGGAAAAATGAGGGAGGATACCAGAAGTTGGCGTGTACTTCGGGGAAAGGAGTCACGATGTGTTTGGAGCTGTTTGAGGATCATGATGGATTATGAATCATCCAATCCGATCCAGATTTTTGTTTAAACGACCAGATAACCATCTCCAATAGACCCATTTTAATTTTTTCCCATAGGAACGGAAAAATCCAATGAGACATAAGGGAAATCCCATAGTAAATCACAGAAATTTAACCTGTCCCCTTCCACTTCTCAGGATGGGTATATTTCAGTTATCTCTTAAACCTCCTGAGGTGAGTACTGAAATTTGATTTTTTGTCTTACATTTTTGAAAACTTTAGTGTATATAATCCATGTAACATCGAACTAATGTATTGAAAATTTTGTATGTTTTAGAACTGAAGATGAATGTTTAGCATCCGAAACTAGTTTTCTAATAAACCAATCCCAATAGAAGTGGCAATTAATTCATCAATCTTAATCATTCCCATATATCTCATAATTGCGATTTAATGTGATAGGATTTCAATGTTTTGATTGTCTTTATTGCCCTACTTAAAAAAAAAAAAAAAAAAAAAAAAAAAAAAAAAAAAAAAAAAAAAAAAAAAAAAAAAAAAAAAAAAAAAAAAATAAATAAAAAAAAATTAAAAAAAAAAAAAAAAAAAAAACATGTCTAGGACATACATTTTGTAGAAGTACCATAAAATACGAAAATAAAAAGTTCTATGAAACAGCACAAACTCAAATTTAAGTCCAAATGTTTTTAATATAAATAAATATTTGATTGATTGATAAGAGAAAAATAAATCTTATTAAATAAAGTTTATAATAAAGGTAAATGATATGTCGATACCTATTGTTTTTAATAATCGATACCAACAAATTAATTCTCGATTCTTGATTTACGATAGTTTTCTGATTAGAAATTAATTTGAAAATATTTTTTGTTACATAACATTTTGCTAGGAACTACCTTGTAGGAAATATATTGGTTTGAATGATAAAAGATACCTTTTAAACCCCTACTTACTGTCATCTTTGTTTATTTCGAATAATCACTAATTGTTAATTTAATGTAATTATCCATTTAAATAATTTGGTCCTTTTATTTATAAAATATAAATTAGGAAAATCAGTAGATTATAGATAAGACATATCCAATATCTATTGTTCTTCCCAGTCATGGAGAAATCGAGTTTTTAACTAATATTTTATCTGAATTTATATTGGTATGGATGACTGAAGAATTCACTGTTCAGGATACTAATTCATTTTACATTATATTAGCATCTTAATTTTTGTTGGACAGTAGAAATACTTTATATAACGGTGAACTTAAAAGTTTTTCGTTGCGGCTAAAAGATAAAAAAAAAAAAAACCCTGGTCAATACCTCTAAGATGGTTCCCAAATTAATTGAAACCTTCTAAGAGATAAGTAATGAAAGATCTCACTCCCACTGAGCTTTTAAATTGTTTACTTACTCAGGTTTTTCCAAAGTCCATACCAAATTTCTAATGTATAATTATATCAATACTTTAAGTCGTAAATTTTTCGAAAATATAATCTGAGATAACGAAATTTTACAGAACATTTATAAAACACAGATAATACCTATTTCTTTTTTTTTTTTTTTTTTACAACAAATCTCAACACAATTAAGGTTATTGCTAAAAATATTAAATTTTAAATACATTATTATAAAGTTGAACTTTCCTTATTCAACTTGAGTGTTTCCTGGAAGTACAAATGTTTAAACAGACCATTTATAATTAGGTAAACTGCCAGTGCTCTTTGGTAAGTTTTGCATTAACGAAATCGGCATAGTAAGCATGTTTTAAAAAAAAATAGTTTATATTATTATTGTAATCTTATCACTATTAATTAGACAAAAACAGATTTAAATTAATAATATTAAGATTTTAATCAAATAATTAGATTTTTAATTTTAAATCCTTTTTTTTTTTTTTAAATATATCAATTTATTGAAATTTACAACTGTTCAAATACATACATCAAGTAAATTTATTGATAAAAATTATAATAACATTTCAAAACTTTCATCAGTAGTACATCAATAAAAATTATACACTAGAAGGTCTCTAGGCCATCTTCTTTTCAGACGCCTCGGAGGATTATCGGGAATGGAGTGGGAAGCAAATGAAGAAACTAATGGATTTCAGTGGTTATGGAGCTTCTGAGGCCATGAAATTTTCAGCATTTATTTGTGATACCAAAGAAATTGATTAATGTCTCAAAATGGTGAGAGCCAGTCTGTATATGCGTTCCCATATATTTTATTAATATATCTTCTTGATATTCGTTCTACAATAACTAAAAAAAAAAAAAAAAAAAAAAAAAAAAAAAAAAAAAAAAAAAAAAAAAAAAAAAAAAAAAAAAAAAAAAAAAAAAAAATTTTGATAAGATTTCACATATAAGAGTTTTATGGTGCGTTAAATCGAGATTTGAGGTCAATTGTATATGAAAAAAATGTCCACTGATTTACAGCGGATTTCCTTGGAATTTTGTCATTTTATTGGAGTTTTTGAGCATCCTAAAGCCGGGTGGTGTCTTGAGCATAACGGAAGTATTTTTATATAAAATAGCGTACATAACTACAATTAAACGTGAAAGAATCATTTATCTATCTTGACCGAGATCTTAGAAAAAAAATAAAACGTGATTTTCATATTTTTTTTTCTCAGCTCCTAATGCTCATTGGCGGCTATAACTCTAGTTTTGCACTATTATAGGTCCCTACTTCTTCTTCTTCCGGTGCCTATCCGCTTCGGATGTTGGCGATCATGATGGCTATTCTTCTCTTATTGGAAGCAATGCGGAAAAGTTCCGTTGAAGACGTAATGAATCAGCATCTGAGGTTGTCAAACCAAGATATTCGTCTTCTTCCAGGACCTCTTTTGCTGTCGATTTTCCCTTGAAGTATTTTTTGTAGCAAATCATATTTATTTGTATTACGCATGATATGTCCTAGATATTGCAGTTTTCGGGATTTCACTATCTTGATCAAGTTAGGTGTTGTGTTGATTCTTCTCAATACTTCTACATTTGTCACCCTCTGGTTCCAAGGTATTCCTATTACAATCCGCCTATAAAGCCACAATTCAAAGGCCTCCAGCTTCTTCTCTATGTTTTTATTTAAGGTCCATATCTCTACACCATATAACAGGACAGAATATACATAGCAGTGGAAGGGTCTGATTTTTGTTCTTAGAGTTAGATTATGGCTTTTGAAGACGGCACTCATTTTCTGAAAACACTTCTTGCTTTCCCGATACGAATCCTGATTTCCTGAGAGTTATCCCAATTTTCATTTATTATGGTTCCAAGGTACCATATGTATATTGTTTTACCCTTTCTATAGATCTTTGGTTTATGACTAAGTTTACTCCTGTAATATTTTCCTTACTTACGACCATGAGTTTTGTCTTTGTGGTGTTTATTTCAAGCCCGTACTTACTGCTGACTCTTACAATGCTATTTATTATAATATTGTAACGCTTGAATAGTGTCAGCAAATACAATAGAATCGTCCGCATATCGAATGTTGTTTAATTTTATTCCATTTATCAAAATTCCTTCTTTAACTTCTTCTAGGGCTTCTCTAAATATGAATTCTGAATATATATTAAATAGTATGGGTGACAATATACATCCCTGTCTTACTCCCCTGAGAATTTTGACTGCTTCGGTGTGTTCACCATCAATGCGCAACACCGCTGTTTTATTCCAATATAGGTTCTTGATGATTCGCAGATCTCTTTCCTCCATTCCAATATTTTTCAAAATCTCCATCAATTTGTCGTATTTTACTCTATCAGAAGCCTTCTGGTAATCTATTAGGCAAGCAAATACATTTTTATTTACATCTCTGCATCTCTGGAACAATACTTGTACACTTAACAAGGCTTCTCCCGTACCCACAGCATTAAAAAACCCAAACTGATTAGGGGCTATCTGTTCTTCACATAGTCTATATATTCTTCTAGGTATTACCTTCAAAAACAATTTCAAGATGTGACTCATTAAGCTTATTGTGCGATAAGGTCCCTACTACTCACACTAAAATCGGCATTCAAATCTGTGAATTACTAGTCAAAACGTCTCCTTGTAAGAATTAATACAAAAAAATTTGCGGGCATTTCCTCATCAGAAGCAGTTGATATAATAAAATCAGTTGATAATAGATAGACATATGTGATTCATTGTGGAAAAATGTTTTATTTGAGCTTTAAATAGGTTGAAGTGTAGTTTAGTTTCAGTCTCTTCAAATCTGGGTTGATAATTGTTAAAACTTTCTCGTTCCCCAGTCCAATTTTTAAAAATATTTCCCCCAAAGCAGAATAGGGAGCACAATAGAATCGCCGGTCTAATGTTATATCCCTCGGCCTAACTTTAGATATTAGGACAAAGCCAAAGCTGTAGTCACAGTTCAATGGGGGGGGGGTTCTGTGCCAGGTTAGCCAACTGCTAATAATAAACATTCGAATCGCCGGCTATCGACCACGCTGCCCTGTTCGCTTCAAATGAACACCTCGCAATGCCCAGAGTAATCCAAAATTGTAATTTTATTTCAAAAATTAATTATAAGGAACAACTGTCTAAATGTTTGCAATTTCTTTATTTAATTGCGAATCAATCTTCATGTTTCACACGCATTATGTTAATAATTTAATAACACGTTATTAACACCGAAAAAAAAACAAAATATATGGGTGTCCTACTTAACTGCGAAGATGATGAAGGTTTCAATAGTGCATTTTAGATTCAAAAGAATCCTTCACATATTTAGTATCCCAGGCTGATCATGAGAACAACATACACTGGGCAAGAAAAGTCTGGAAACACTTGCATAAGTGTTACACTTATGCTCCTCCTTTATCCTCTTTATATTTGTTTTATAATTTCAGATAGTGTTCCCGGGTTAATGTTAACAGTCCTCCGAAATTCCCTCATAGCTTTGCCTTGATTTCGCAAAGAACTCGTGAATAGCTTTTGGCACTTCCGTCATGAATGCTAATCACAGACTAAAATTGTCCTACTGACAAGATCTGACCTTTATAATGAGTATAATTAGTTGGTATTGTTAAAATGTTTTGTTTTCTTTCGTCGCACCTCTATTCGTTTTGGTGAATTTTAGTTGGTTGTAATGCCAGGTGATGAGGATGATGAAACATTTTAAATAAAATATATTTATTGTTATTTCCAATTGTACAAAGTATATGCATTAAGCACATTCGTAGAAAACTTATAACTTGCAATAACTTGCAAAGAAACTTTATTGTACGTAAGTTACATATGCACTTTTGTTCCTTTCCTTCCAGTAATTTTGTCTTTCTATTCAAGTTTTCCTGTCGTGTTTTGTTTGGTAAGGGCACATGTTCTTTGAAAACTAAATCTACCTTGATAGATAGTCTGTGAGTTGTTAATTAATAGCTAAACTTTTATAAAAGCTATTGATATTGTTGAAAATATTTGTGTTCTGATTATTTACGTATCAACAAATCTGGTGATGAAGTGAACCCAAATGGCGGGTTTACAGAAGCATTTTGCTGAAAAATGATTTTTTTTTTTCAATGTTTTTCGACTCAAAACAAAAATAGAAAAACTCTAAAAACATTTTTAAAGAACTTATATTTTATAATTTAAAGGGTTAAATTGAAGAAGACTCCAAGAGAGGCGTTTTTTTTTTGGCATACCCTACTTGTTGGGTTACTTTAAACAAGAGAAAAATTACTCCCACCCCTCGTATTCGAGATAGCGGAATCGCTCATACGGGATTTTAAAACTAACAAGGGGAGGACACACTCAGTCTCTCACGGATCTTGTTGGCAATTTTTTTGGAGGTTCCTGGTCAAAAAATATTAGACACATATTTTGCCGTTCCGACCAATGGGCCCTAGAAGCCGAGAAAAAAAATAAAAAATAGCATTAAACTAATTTATTTTTTATCTCGAGTTTAAAAAATGATATCGACATGATTTTTGCACCAAGATTTTCAGTTTTGATTGCGAATAAAAGGAAAAATACAGTCGCTCCATAGATTTTGGTTTAGGTTAATTAAATTCTAAAAAAATGATTAGTTTTTCAAGCAAACTACCTCTATAGATTTTTTCACACACAAATTGAGGTCAGATTCTAATTCAGAACCCTCAATAACATTAAAAAACGGTTATTCAACAAAATCAAAAAATATCATTTTTTTTCACCCTCTTCCAGGAAAATGAAATTTTAAAACCGATTATTGGTTACATACCTTTAAATCGTCATTACTTTGTCATGCAATTCACTGGTTGGTATCGCTGGAAAGAGGAGGGTCTCAGCTTTCTTTTGATGTATATAAATGTAAAATTCGATGAACAAAAACCTATTAAAAAAATTGGAAAATCCGAAAAACATTTTGATTTTTAACTTGAGTTTGAAACCGGATAGGATGATGAAACCAAATACGTTTCAAGCGTATTACCACCCTATATTTTGTGTAAAAAAATAAAGTTGATACGTAAAACCGTCTAAGCGTAATTCACGTTTTTATCAATTTAAACAAAAGTTGCCTACCAATTTGGTCAGGCAAACTTTGAAGCTTACAAACTTTTATTTTTCTATTTGGATGAAATTTCGTATTTAAGGGTTCTCTTGAATGCTGAATTTGAATCCGATATCAGTTCTTGTGAAAAAATTATATTGAATATACTTCACTTGAAAATTTTAGCTTTTACACTGTAAAATGTGATAGAAAATTCTTTTAGCCCTAGAATTCCATCTCAACACACTCAAAACTCAGGAAACGTATGTATATATATATATATATATATATATATATATATATATATATATATATATATATATATATATATATATATATATATATAGATATCAATAAAAAAAAAAAAAAAAAAAAAAAAATATATATATATATATATATATATATATATATATATATATATATATATATATATAGATATATATATATATACTAATTAGGAAAATTAATTTGCTACTTTAATTATTATTAAAATAATTATAATTATTAATTATTTATTGTAATGATAACTTATTACAAATTAATATTTACATTATATACAGACAGAACCACATATTAGATTTGATTGTTAAGTATTTACAATTTTTATTTTATTTTGCAGTTGAACATGTTAAAATATGATTGTGATCCAAATCATTGCCTCCAAAAAAATTGCCAACAAGATCCGTGAGAGACTGAGGGTGTCCTCCCCTTGTAAGTTGTGTAGCTATCATTTGGTCCAAGAAAATTTAAAATATCCACAAAACGATCGCGCTTCAGTGCAAAATATGCAATACCTGTTAAAAGCAGCCCTCGGTTACGGTAATATTTTTTTATTTTTATTTATGAATAAATTACCTTTACATTTTTAAAATGAATAATTAAAATTTATGAGCCTCTTCTAACTCCGCAGAACATGCTAATAAGGCTATACTAAACAGCTACACAGGGAATATATTTAAAGTACCCGGAAGGTGTAATTAGCAAATTAGCGAAGCGTGGTAACAAGCCAACTGGAAACAGATCTATCAGATCTCTAGCTCCCTGGTCCAGGTACGCAGGTGTTCTGCTGCTTCCAGCGCTAACAAGTGTAACCGATTAAGGAATCAGTGAGCTTCTTATGTGTTATGTACATTTAAATAATTTAATATATTCATCCATATATTTTTATTCCATGTTTTTAAGTGAAGTTTTATTCTAAGCATCCGTGAAGAATTGGTTTGACTTTCAGAAAAATCCATTTGTAAAATTTCGCAAGGTAATTATAAAATTAGCCATTATATTCAGTGAAAATGGACAGGAAAAAAAAATAAATGAAGACTATATTTGCTCGTATTTTCAAAATTATTCAAACTTAAAAACTGCTTCTTCTTCTTCTTCTCTCACTATCTCCTGAGTGCTGTTAAGCGTGGAGTAGCATCCTCTGAACATCTTGTCCAATCTCTCATATCTCATCTCCAGCATGGTGCTTCCTCTTGCTGTGCCAATTCTCTCAATCAAGTCTACATACAGGAGCCTTGGCCTGCCTTTCTCCCGGTCTTGCTTTTAATAGCCATCTGGCCTTATGATCATCTCCCATTCTGTTAACATGACCAAACCACTTCAATTGTCTTTCCTTGATCGTATCCAGAACGTATCTAACTCCTAGTTCATCTCGGACCCTTTCATTCCTTATTCGGTCTCGCCTGGTTTTTCCTAATATTTTCCGTAGGAATCTCATTTCCGCAGATACTATCCTGCTAGCATGGCGGTCCAAGAATGTCCAGCTTTCCGATCCATACAGTAGTGCTGGGAGAAAAACTGATTTGAAAAGCAGAATCTTTGCTTTCCTGCTTAACTCCTGTTTTCCAATAAGTGTCATAGATATAAAAAACTGCTTCTTTGACTTGTAAAGTTCGATTTTATAAATAATTCACCGGAACTACATAATTTTTATAACGGTAAGTTTTCCCTTATAATATATATTTATTTGAAAAGCGTTCTAATAATTCTAGTACACAACTGACCTGGGGAATATTTGAAAAACAGTTAAAATGGTAGGAGGGGATTTCCCAACGAAGATTTTTTAGGGTATTATACACACACACACACACACAAATAATATTTTCTAGAAAGGAAAACAAAGCTACAATGCTGATGTACAATTTCCTCTTATTCGTCATATTTTTCACGGGAAACTTTATCTTCTAAAAACAATTTTTTTTGCAATCGATTTGCTTTTGATTATAATCAATGATTTCTGTTATCCGTCGTTTTTGCTATCCGATACGGTGTCGGCCCAAGTAACGCCGGATAACGGGGGTCTACTGAATATCTAAATATAATTTTTTTTCAATGTAGCTTTCTAAATTATTTTTGTCGATGTTAGTTACATCAAACGAAATGAATTTCATTGATAAATGAGGAGTCATACTATAATATACCACATTATAAAAGGTCAAAAATAATGAAATACAAAATAGAAAATAGAATATTTAAACAAAATAATTAATATTATTGTTTAGTTGGAATATGAAATATTAAAGGGATGTTTCTCGCTCTAATTATAGGTAATAAATTTTTAAAAAAGTGTTTGCATTGTATAAAAAATAATATTTCAATTTTTTTTAATTGTATTAATGAAATAAAAAAAATAGATATTTGAACACGAAATTAATATAATATAAAAACTAAATAAAATTACAAATATTTGACACTATAAAATTATTTTTAAATATGACATATACTATTGATAATTAAAGGGTTTTTTAAAGAAAGTTACTTTTTGCTTTATATTCAGCTAAAATGTATTAGTTTATGAACTAAAAAAAAAGTTAAATTGTATAACCTTTTATTTTTCTTCTTTGTATCAATTATCTATTCACCGCTATGATATAAATTCACAACTTTAAATCACAATGTAGATCGAAACTTTATTTATAGAGTGAAACAAATAATCATTGTTTTTTATGTTTTGTTTTTATATACAAAAACATATTGAAATATCATAGGTCACAGAGTTCCACATAAAGAAATGTTTTCTCTATGTTTGTATTATTTCAGTGTGCAATAATTCTTGAATATTGAGCCGTGAGTAATTGGATAGATGACCGTCTAAAAATAGGTGACCTTATGTGCTCATACGTGAGTCCTTTCTAGCTGATGAGGGTCATCTTACCCTCTACTATCAACTTAATGTAGGGCTACCATTGTGGGTTCCAACTGGAGAGGTTGCCATTGGAGGGGAAGAATCACTCCAACAGGAGTTCGACACGAGAGATTACATAAGAAATACTCATACATTGATAAAAGTGTCAGATAAAAACATAAAAAATGATAGCGTTATTTTTATTTTTTTTAAATTGTTTATCGATGTTTACAACTGCATAAAATATTACAACAGGTAAATACCTGGAAAATGGTTACAACGACATGTCAATAACTTGTAACTTGAACTAACCTAAACTGAAGTAGCCCTTCAAATGAAGTTCTCCATTAAAAGGTCTCGGCCATTTTCTTTCAGACAGTTTATTGGTGACAAAGTAAGGAGCATTGAGGATTTTACGAAGGATTGGATACAAGGAGAATTTGAAGGTTTAGTGGAGCCCCAAATCTCTCCATATGTGAAAATAGGTCTAATTGCTGTCTAGGAAATGTTGGAATAGTCTTAGAATAGAATAGAATAGAAAAATAATTTTACTCTGGGTCTGCGAAGAATGCAAATCAGTAGAGAAACAAATACAGACTGATCTGGTGAGGGACTTAATAAAATTTAAAAAAAAAAGGATCATATGTAGATAGATACTAACTTTTTTTAAAAACTGTTTATGGATATTTACAACTGTATACATTATACATCAAGTAAAGTTGAGGAAAGCTATTATAATGACATGTATATAACATGTGAAGAACTACTCACTAGTAGCACTTCAATAAAAGTACTACATTAGGTCTCTTGGCCATCACCTTTTCAAATGCCTCAGGGAATTATCGGGAATTGAGTGGGAAGCAAGTTGAGAAACTAGTGGATTTGAGTGGTTGTGGAGCTTACTATGTAATAATTAGTGTCTGGTTTGGGCTAAATCAGCAACATATGGAACATTAAGATCTTTATGGATAACTTTGTGACATAATAAGTACTGAGGATTTTACGAAGGATTTTGTATTGTAAGGATCGGATAAGAATAGAATTGGAAGGTTCTGTGGAACCCCAAAGCCCAACTCCGTATGTACAATTAGGTCTAATACCTATCACATAAATTAGTGTTTTTTAATTTATTAAAAGTTTTTTTTTCCATTTTAGAAAATTTTTATTAATTAAATATTACAAGCTGCCTCTCTGAAAGGCAATGAGTAGACGCTAATGAATATATTCATACAATATGTACAATGTAAATAAATTTAAAGAATTTTTTTTTTTTTTTTACTGTTATTGAGTAAGTATTACAATCTGTCTCAAATGTGGGAAAACAACTAATATTGATGGCTTTATGTATCCATTCACACAATATGTACAATAAGAAATAAATGAAAAAGAAGAAAGGAAAAATAATAGAAAAATAGCTATTCGATATATGAATAATATAAAGAACCATATAATATATAAAGAAAATATTAGAGTAGATTTATAGTAGTAACTCTACAAATTAAATTAGAATGCAATTATTTTGGTACAATGCTTAGTATTGTGTAATACCCACAATAAAAGGGTATCCTATGCTTTTATAAAGTGGGTACCCTTATTTAAGTGAAAAACCTGATCGTTGAGCGTGATTTCGATCGAATCAAGGGAGGTGAATAGATTCCTAGACAACCACCTAGAAATAGTGGAGTAGTGGAAGGAAACTAATGGGCCCAAGTAGATTCTTCAACGGTTGTAGTGGTCTAGCGTAATTAGACCTTCATCGACTTGATTGAATAGAGTGGCTCAACTAAACCACCCAATCGATTTCGTATCCGATCCTTAGTTTTAAAATCCTTCGTAAAATTTCAAATTTTCAATATTATGTCACAGATAAACCAATTTATGACTAGCATCCTTTGTCGCGGCTTCGCCCACTTTTATAAGTAAAGAACTTTAAATAATGATCATTAAAGTAAAGATCATTTTAAGTAATATTTACAGTTTCATTAGTCTATCGATAAAAACTTTGTGTAGAAGGAAGCAAACAAGCATTATTTATTTAATGATATTTTCACTCATCCTAGTAATTTTTAATCTGATTAAAATTAAACAGATTATGTGGTTGAACATTACATAAAATCATAATTCGACATTTTTTAAATTTTAATGTTTGAGTTGGTAATTCAGATCCACTGAGACTACTAAGAAATTCTTGTGGATTATGGAATGCACGATATTTTGATTGGGCAATCATTTTTAGGGAGGCTGCTTAATTTAATCGATTTCATCTTGTTCTATTTCGATTTCTAACCTAAAAAAAAATAACGTTTTAGGTTAGAAATTACAATTGCCTGGAGAACCTCTTTTTTTCCACACAACACTATACATTTTACATATTTTTTTATATATATCCACTTATTGAAATTTACAACTGTATAAAATATATACATCAAGTAAATGTATTGACATAGATTACAGTAACATGTCAAAGCTTGAAAAGAACTACTCATCAGTAGCACTTCATTAAAAATTCTACGCTAGAAGGTCTCTAGGCCATCTTCGTTTCAGACGCTTCGGAGGATCAGCAACATATGGAACATTAACATCTTTATAGATATTTTATTGGTGACAAAGTAAGGAGCATTGAGGATTTTTCGAAGGATTTTGGATTGTAAGGCTTGAATACGAGATGATTTGAATGGTTTAGTTGAGCCCCAAAGCTCAACTCCGTACGTCCAAATAGGTCTAATCACAGTCATGTATATGAGTCTTTTGTAATTAATTGGGAGCTTTGAACGTTTGTCTAGTAAATGTTGAAGTAGTCTGTAACGACGGGCAGTTTCTTGTCGTTTTAGTCTTTACTGTACATTTAAATTATCATTACAGACATTTTTACTATTGTAAACCTTCCTAGAATAATGAAGATGATGTACTTTAAATTTCAAGTACATAAAATTTCAAGTGCCCATCAAAATCTTAATAGTTTAACCACTGCAAATTCTATTGCAGTATGGCGCTAATCACATATCGGTCGATTTTCAAAGTTCACTGGAATCCACATGTCTCACTACATAATTCTAGATTTTTTAATAATTACATTTTAATAAATTTTATTATAAATTTCTAGCTATATATAACCCTATAATGACTGAACAAATCTGTGTCAAATTATCTTCATAGTTCATAGAAGGTTTACCAATAGTAAAATTTAAAAATTTTCAATTATATTAATATTAAAACATTTATAAATATGTGGTGTGCAGAGAACTTAGAAAATCGACCAATAGTTAGTGAGTGCCATTTAAGAGAGGCTACGAAGGAACATTGTTATATAGAGGTTGAAATTGATAATAAAATTTACTTATTTTCAATTAAATTAATATTAAAAAATCTATAAATAATATCTATAACACCATTCCGCAAAATACTGAACGCATCTTTACTAAATTTTAATATCATTTTCATGGTTCTAGAAAGTTTTAGCAACAATAAAAATGTAAATGTTAAAAAGTAGAAGCGAGGTTTTCCACTCTGTCATATTCTTTTATGGTTAGAAATTAAAATCCAACCAGATGAAATCAAATTATTGATTTTTAATACTGTGTCTGAAAATATGATTAATGGGCCTTTTGTTGTAACTTAATAATTTAGCCCATTGTGCTCTAGATTACCTTAACGTTATATGTCCATAATGATGTTAAGATAATGTTCAACCATTTTAACAAGTTTAACAATTAAAGCGTTACGTGAAAATATAGTTAAAGAAACAATGCTTATAAATTGCATACTACAATACAAAATTTTTATCGATAAACAAATAAAAACTTCAATGATTAGTTAAAATTATCTAACTACTTTACTTATGAGAGCAGAGGAGGCTGCGACGTGAGATGCTCGATATATATATATATATATATATATATATATATTTTAGTAAGGTTCTTGAGGTTCAGTCATAAAATAAAAAATCAACTATTTTGGCGACGTTTCGAGACTATATTGTTCTCATAATCATGCCCTACAGTGAAAAAAAACAGGTTACAATAAATTTATATAAGTTATACAAGTTATCAAAACATAAAGTTAGCTACAATATAAGTATATAACAATATTTGTTAGAATAATAAAATATATATATATATATATATATATATATATATATATATATATATATATATATATATATATATATCAGAATCAAGAATCGGTGGTTCCAAAGTCGATTCCTCGGAACCGACCAATAGTTTTATGATACCTTATGTTTTATTTTATTTTTATACATAGATTATTCTCCATAAGGATAAAATAGCGATATTTTTTAATCTTTAATAACGAAGCAATTGTTATGTTAAAAAATCAACATAGGTATTGAAAATTAAACAACTTTCTTCAAAAAATCAAGCATGGCTACAGCAAGACAAACTGCAAATCTTTGTCTTTGCAATATTTGTCTTTGCAATTTTTGTCTTTGCAATCTTTGTCTTTGCAATATTTGTGAATTTATAGACGTGATAAATAAAAACCCGAACAAACCTGACCAAACAGCTCCCACCACACATTACAGGCAAACAAAACATACTTTTAAATTTAATTTCCCCAAAATTATTCACCATGAACAAAATAATTTTAAAAGAAATATTAAAGAAATGATAACCATAGAAAAATTTAAAAACCGCTCAATAAACGAAAAATCAGACGTTTTAAATCTTAACACCTGTTATTCCAACTTAATACATTCAGACCAATAATATACATTTACATTTATATACATCATACAAACAATTCTTCCATTTATTAGTATATTACACTGAAATATTTTTGTACCTGCATCTTTGGGAATACCCACACAGTCCTTTTAACTTAATTTTTAAGAAATAGGGTTTCCCCCACTAACCCTTGTTAACTGTCTGTTTAAACTCACTCCCCTAGGTTAGAGTACTAGAATTGTTAGTCTATTCATATCCACCAATAACATTGTAAGTAGCTTCATACTCCTCTATATTCTGTAATTATATATATTTGTATTACCCTACACATGTTGTTATATACCTTCCTGTACTGTAGCTAACTTTATGTTTTGAAATAACTTGTATAACTTATATAATTTTATTGTAACCTGTTTTTTTCACTGTAGGGCATGGTTATGAGAACAATATAGTTGATTTTTTATTTTATGACTGAACCTCAAGAACCTTACTAAACATTTAATAGTAACAGTCAAGAAATTTATCCATATATATATATATATATATATATATATATATATATATATATATATATATATATATATATATATATATATATTATTATAAATACCATTATATATATAGTAGTTTTTGCAATCGGTGCATCATCATCTATTTTTACACTTATTGCGAACAATTTGTTAACAATTAGCTCAAACGAAAGGAATTTGACAAAGTGGGATATTCCTCTCAATTTACGCCCACAAGAGCTCTTTGAAGCAGGTTCGAGTAGATTTGCACTTCATCGGTCTCATGAAACGTTTTACTAAAGGTTAAATCCCTTTTGGTATTTGATCAATTTCCAATAATTACTCTCACTTGTCAACGCGGTTTATAACATAATTATACATAACTTGATGGAATTTCACGCTTTGGAAAATAGATTTTTAAATTATTAAAATACAATTTTCGTTTTATTTTTTTATTATACTTAAAAATACAATATTCAGCAGCGAAATGTTACGAATCTTTCCAAATTCACAAAGGACTAGATTTCCATTCTTATGCCAATTATTATAGAAAAAGTCTTCTGATTTTTTAGCATATAAACGTTTTTTTCTTCTTAGTGCACACCAGCGAAGTAAAATGTACTCTCAAGTCATGCCATTTGCATTTTAATTCCTGTTATTAACTTGATGTATTTTGTTTCAATAAAGTTGGGAAATTTAGTAAAAAGGTTGATACAATTTTAAAAATCCTAATTCCCCTATGTGTAACAAAAAGTGACAAAACTATTTTCATTATAATAATAAATCCTCAATGTTTCTTACTTTGTCACAAATCAACTTATCCATAAAGACCTCAATGTTCCATGTTTCTGATTAAGCCCAAACCGGATACCTAACCCATCATATTAAAATCCATATCCAATCAAATCCACTAGTCTCTCAATTTGCTTTCTACTCCATTCACGATAACCCTTCTAGGCGTCTGAAAAGAAGATGGTCAAGAGACCTTCTAATGTAGAACTTATATTGAAGTGAGTAGTTCTTTACGTGTTATTAACGTATCATTTTAATAATTTTTCTCAAATTTACTTGTATATAATTTTCAGAGTTGTAAATATCGATAAATAGTTTTAAAAAATAAGTTAGGTATTTTTGTAAGATTTTTTTGTTACAATTTATTGAAATTTACAATGTATAAGTATACATTAAGGAAATGTGTTATAAACGCTTAAACTAACATGCCAAAACTTGAAAAGAACTACTCATAAGTAGCACTTCAATAAAAATCTACACAAGAAGATCTCTAGGTCATCTTCTTTTCAGATGCCTCAGGGAATTATCGGGAATTGAGTGAGAAGCAAGTTGAGAAACTAGTGGATTTGAGTGGTTGTGGAGCTTACTATGTAATAATTAGTGTCTGGTTCGGGATAAATCAGCAGCATATGGAACATTAAGATCTTTATGGATAAGTTTATTGGTGACAAATTAAGGAGCGTTGAGGATTTTTCGAAGGATTTTGGATATTTTCCTGAATATTTTTCTCTTCTTCTTTTCCATTTTTTCAATTTCTCCTTTTTTGTTGAGAAACAAACATTCAGAGGCATACAATGTTTCAGGG